>RCUC01168617.1:0-42104 GCA_003697995.1 Taxidea taxus jeffersonii
CAGTAACTGGGAACTCTTATGGGTATACTGGGGTTTCTCAACAATGGATACAAAAGTACTTACCATTCAATAGCTTGGTGTGATTATCTGATATCATTAAAATATTATTCCTTAACTCAATACTATAAATTACAACAGAATAAAAAACATCGATACCTTTGGCCCCATTGTAACGGCTACAGCGTCGGCTAAAAGGTCTACACCTTGAAGCATTAAGGCTCGGGCATCTGCACCAAATTTTACATCTTTGGCATAGGCCCGAGTGAGATGAGGAGCCAGTGCTCTGGACACTGGCCTAATTTGGCGAAGGACGGCGGGTAATCGAAGCATTTCTGTGGAGGGGGAAACCATCAGATTAGCAGTAGACCAGTACTAGCAGTACCTCTGTGCTTTCCAGCAAACATGGCAGCTATACGCCACAACAGAACAAGAACGTTAGATAGAAGTTGGACTGACCCCTGCCAGTCACTGCTCCCGGGCCACGGAAACTGGGTTCAGAACACCAAGTACCTGCGTAAGTCCCCACGTGAGGCCGTCCCCGCGCCCAACCTAGAGCACCAGCACAAAGCACACCATCGCACTGCACAAGGCCACCTACCCCGGCCGCTAAAAACGAGTTACTCTTTCGCCGCTAAAATAGCCTTGAGAGCAAACCCACTCCCAAAGTCCTCCTGAAAAGCCAAGTCTGCAGGAAGCGGGTGGGCTACAAACTAGAGCGACCAAGGGAAGAAAGAAACATTCCTGACGGTGCAAAAATCTGCTTAGCAAGATGTGTCGTCTTGTATCCACGCAGGTTACTGTATCAGAGCAGCCCGCAAGGCCGCGACGCTGGGGGCTCCGGCCCGGCCCACTCCGCCCGGCCCCACGTGTCTCTCCTTTAGGACGCCCTCAGCAAGGTCAAGAGCGGAGAGCTGTCCAGGGGGCCAAAGGCGGCTGCGACCACCCTCCCCGGCGCCCTGCACTCGTCCTGCAGTCGACCGGGCTGCAACGGAAAGCCCACGTGAATACACTCCCCCGATCCCACACGGAGTCCCGGGCAAGCCCTCCCTCCTGCGCCCTGCCCCGGCGAGCAATCCACGCCGCACGTGATGGGCACCGACATGGACCGCGAGGCCTGCCCGGCGGTCCGGGCCTGCGGCGGCGCCGCACAAAAGCCCTGGCTCTCGCCTGCCGACCCAATCAGGCAGGACCGCGGCGGGGGAGGGGGCCGGCTCGGGGGTCGGGGCGCCCGGCAGGGCGGCGCGGGACGGCCGTGTACCTGCGGGGCAGCGGCGGAGCGTGCGCGCGGTGAGGCAGGCCGTCGGCGGCGAGTGAGGGACAGAGTGCACCGCGCACACGGCAAAGAGCCCGTGTCCCCTCCCTCCGCCGCCCTCCCCCCGCCCCGCGGCCCCGCGTGCGCGGGCGGCTCCCACCCCTTCCCGTCCGCCAGGGCCCGGCAATCGGCACGGGCCACGCGCTAGCTCCGCCCCCGCCTACCCCAGCAGTGCCGGGCCCGCGGCGCAGCCTGCTCCGGCCGGCTTAGGCTAGTTCCCGGGCTGCACTCGGTTCCAGAACTTTCCGGGAAGCGCGGCGCGCGCTGTGGGTCAAGGTTCAAAGCGCGTCATTTCCGGGAGAGGGGCGAAGAGCTAGTACTTTCACCTCGGCAGGCGGCCTAGAAAAGCCTAGAAAGAACTCCTCCTTTCTTCCGCTTCCCTGTACTCGCGTCAGTGGCCAGCACGCAGCCCTCGCGACGAATCGCAGCGCGCGCTGGTGCGGCCACCCTCTTCTGCGGGGGGGCAGCGGGGGGCGGGAGCGAGCGCGCCTGCGCGCTGGGCGGCCTTTTCTCGGGTTCACGTGGCCGCCGGGTCGGACTGCGCGTCTCTTTGCAGCGGCGGCAGCTCTAGAGCAGAGTCCGGACTGCGGCGGCCGGAGTCATGGTGAGTCCCGCGTGGGCTGGAGGCCAGGGAGAGGCGCGCAGATGGCCGGACGGTTCTGTTTGGGCCTAGCGGGAGGGGTGGGGGTCACTGAGTGACCGGCGCCTGCAGGAACCCTGGAGAGGCCCGGGCCCACCGACCCTTCTCTCCGCCAAGGGCTCTGCACGCGTGTCCCCGGCACGCCTGTGGGCCTGGGGGCGGGGACCCGAACGCACGCGCCGCGGCACACACGAGTCTCCTGCGAGGCCTTTGTGGGTATGTAATATCTTGAAAAGCGTGGCTCCAGGCGCAGGGGTTGACTGTTTCTGTTGAAATTTCCCAGAGGAATCTGAGGAAGGAAAAACACTTGACCTTGAACTAAACTAAGGCTGCCCATAAAGCTCGTTTGATTGCTGACCAGAGGAGCAACAATGACCCCTCACATATTCGGAATGGGAAATTAAACTCAGAATGTAGAGCAAAATATTCAGACGGTTTTCTTGCACGAATAATCTGAGTTTTGGCGTTGATTTTGAAAACCACACGTGCTTTTTTATGTGTAATGCTTAGAAAGTAAACACGTAACTGTGCTTCAGATTTAACATTTCTCTTCTTACAGGCAGGACAGGCGTTTAGAAAGTTTCTTCCCCTCTTTGACCGAGTTTTAGTTGAAAGGAGTGCAGCTGAAACTGTAACCAAAGGCGGTATCATGCTTCCAGAAAAATCTCAAGGAAAAGTGTTGCAAGCAACAGTGGTAGCTGTTGGATCCGGCTCTAAAGGAAAGGTAAATGGGGCTAACGTGGAACTCTTTTTATGTGAAATGGAGATGAAAAAAGAAATCCTTGGTGATTATTAGAAGTAGTCTGTTAAGATAAATAAAATCTTTCTTAAAAATTTGAAATAAAGGGGCGCCTGGGTGGCTCAGTGGGTTAAGCCTCTGCCTTCGGCTCAAGTCATGATCCCAGGGTCCTGGGATCAAGCCCCGCATCGGGTTCTCTGCTCAGCAGGGAGCCTGCTTCCTCCTCTCTCTCTCTGCCTCTCTGCCTACTTGTGATCTCTGTCAAATAAATAAATAAAATTTAAAAAAAGAAAAAAAATTGGAATAAAAAAATAAATATTTATTTTAAAATAAAGTGATATTTTCAAGATCATTCCCTAATCCAGGCATGTCCCATCTGCCTCTTAAAGGAAAATGACTGTAGAATGAAGTTGCTTATTATGTGTGATGGAGAGTTGCAGAGTATTGAAATTAATAACCCTTTGGTAGTCTAGTATGACCAACGTTTTCTTCAAATAATAAAGTTTTGGTAAAACAAAAAATAATACTTAAGGATGATCCCTGGGTGCCTTTATGAGTTGAGAGGAAATTTAAACTTTAGATCTAACGTCTGACACTGTTAATTCCCCTAATCTTTTAACCATTTTTGGCCTTAATTTGTATACTTCTGAACAAGGAACAGATCAGACCTAGCCTGACAGGCATTCTCCTCCAGTTAATTGATTAAACCTCAGATCTCAAAGTCAGCCTGAATGCACAATAAATGCCTTGGGGTTAATTGCCTTGTTCAGTTGCCTGTAAGAAAGTTCTAGCAAGGAGGTATCCTGGAGTTGGGAATAGGAAGGCTCTGGGGAGGGGGACACTATGCTGCAGTCTCTTACGTCTGCACTTCGATGTAAAGGAGATGGAATCATGAAGGAAGTATATGTTCCAAATTCTGGAAATACCTGTTGAGTTTGTATGTATTGGAAGAAGTTAAACATGACCACTATATCTAGTTCTTAAAACTGATTTATTTCACACAGTCTGGAGGTTATGTTAATATTTAACAATAAAAAGTTAGCTTTAGTTGGCCTTCCCATTTTAACTCTGAACTTTACTCTGAAATTAGGTTTTAGTTTAAGCCTCTATGTATGCATTTTTAAAGTGTAAAAGTGTATTTGCAGGGATACTTTTGAGTGAAGAACTGTGTTTATAGTGTAAATCATATTATTTGGTCCCAAATCCTTTTTTAAGGTTGATTTGAATAAGCATACTTAGTTAATAAAAGGTGTAAATCTTTGGTGAACTAGATGTTTTACTGATAAATATCCTTATTTTTTAAGGGTGGAGAGATTCAACCAGTTAGTGTGAAAGTTGGAGATAAAGTTCTTCTCCCAGAATATGGAGGCACCAAAGTAATTCTAGATGACAAGGTGTGTAAATTTATTCCTTAAAAATTAAATACTTGCGGGGTGCCTGGTTGGCTCAGTTGGTTAAGCAGCTGCTTTCGGCTCAATTCATGATCCCAGGGACCTGAGATCGAGTCCCACATCAGCCTCCTTGCACCTTCTGCCGCTCTTCCTGCTTGTGCTCTTTTTCTGTCAAATAAGTAAACAAAATACTTGTTTAAAAAATTAAATATTTGGGGACGCCTGGGTGGCTCAGTTGGTTAAGCAGCTGCCTTCGGCTCAGGTCATGATTCCAGCGTCCTGGGATCGAGTCCCACATCCGGCTCCTTGCTTGGCAGGGAGCCTGCTCCTCCCTCTGCCTCTGCCTGCCACTCTGTCTGCCTGTGCTCGCTTGCTCTCTCTCTCTCACAAATAAATAAAATCTTTTTAAAAAAATTAAATATTTGTTACTAATTTTCTTAACTAATGGTTTCTCTGTTTGCAGGATTATTTCTTATT
Organism: Taxidea taxus jeffersonii; assembly: GCA_003697995.1. Lineage (NCBI taxonomy): Eukaryota > Metazoa > Chordata > Mammalia > Carnivora > Mustelidae > Taxidea > Taxidea taxus. Next base: position 4,560 of record RCUC01168617.1, read on the forward strand.
TAGAGATGGTGACATTCTTGGAAAGTATCTGGACTGAAATCATTATTAAAATGGCATGAAGTGAAGCTGCCCATTCCAGTGAAGTTGTGAAATCTTTCATCATGTAAATAATTTTCATGTCTCTTTTATAATAAACTAATGGTATCCAAACTAATAATATCCAGTGTCTCTAAAATTTAGTTTTAGTGTACTGATAAAACATTAGCAAATAAAAATGGATAAATGAGTGGTTAATCTTTATTTGGTGATTTAAGCTGGTTTTGGCTGGTCCCCAGTGTTTTTTGTTTTGTTTTTCTAAGTAACCTGCAGAGAGTTCTGGGAAACAGGCTTTCCAGTCTTCATATTGATTTTAGCTTTATTACATATCATTGATGCTGATACAAAGCCATGGAATTACACTTAGTTACATTTTTAAAAGCCGTACTTTTAAAATAATTATTTTTATTAACATATAATGTGTTATTTGCCCCAGGGGTACAGGTCTGAATCATCAGGCTTACAGACTTCACAGCACTCATCATAGTACATACCCTCCCCAGTGTCCATAACCCAACCACCCTCTCCCAAGCCCCCAAAAGTAGCAGTATATTAACTTCATCTATAACAAGCTTATATTGAAGTATAGTTTTTCACTTATGGGACTGGGGTTAAATAGCTTGTTTTGTGAGTATTTAGGAGAACTTGGTGAAGTCTAGTTTTTAATACTTGATATTACTACATAATTTACTTTGCAAAAAATCCATGGCTGGTTTAACAGCTACCATTGATTGGATGCCTTTTATGTGCCAGGTGCTGCATGATGGTGATTACAGCCAACATCTCAGGAGCATTTTCTGTCCACTGGCTACTGTTGTGGGTACTTGGTGTGCATGGCTTATCTTAATCTTTGAACAACCCTCTAGGGTATGGTAGTTCTCTTGCAAATGAGGAAGGTAAGGCACCCACGTAGGCTGAGTAATAACCATGCACACTCAGTAGGAAGGGTCAAAGCCAGGATTCAGCAGTCTACCTCCAGATGCTGCTGTTCAAAACTTCATCTGTGGCTACTTAGATAATTCTAAGCACTCAATAGACATTTCAATCATGGTTGATAACCACTGAGATCAGGTATAAGTAGCACCTTAGTGGTAATGATTGGTATCTAGTTCATAATTTGTTGAATTTAACAAAGAGAAAATGGAGTTAGAGCTGGACAAATACCTTAATTTAGCTGTAGCAGCTAGGGAGAGAATTTGAACCCAAACAGTCCTACAGACTTAATTACAAACCCCTAGACTTTGCCTTTCAGACCAGCTATTCTTGGTCAAATTTTCTAATTTTGATTACCTAAAAATCAGTCTGATCATGTCTTTTAGAGTGTGACCTGAATTTGTCTTGTGGAATTGAAATCTAAATGAAATTGTTAATGGTGGGCGCCTGGGTGGATTAGTCGTTTAAGCATTTGAGCCTTTGGCTCGGGTCATTGATCCCAGGGTCTTGGGATTGAGCCGCCACATCAGGCTCCCTGCTCAACAAGGATGCTGCTTCTCCCTCTCCATCTGGTGCTCCCCCTGCTTGTGCACTCTCTCTCAAATGAAATCTTAAAAAAAAAAAAAAATGTAAATGGCACAGAATAAGTCTCAACTTTTGGTCATGTCCTTATCAGTAAAGTATGTGTATATTTACATTAATGTATGTGCTAGTGCCATTTGGTATACTGAGGCTTAATCTTTGTCAACCTCAAGAGAATTATGAAAAGCTTGATTTACAGTACCCTAGTGGGTCATCAGTTTCCTGTTGTCCCTGAAGCATAGCTAGATAATCAGCTTAGCACTTTATAACCTTGTCAAGCATGGATTTCCCTGTTTTACCAATGAGAAGACTGAGTGGAGATGAGGAAACTTAAAGGCTCTGTGGCTGGTAAATTGTAGTTAGGCAACCAGTGCAGAGGCCATGTTCCCCAATTTTGTTTTTCAAACATCCAAGCAAATGAGTTTTGAGATCTAAGGCAATAGTTTCCAAACCTTGGTTTATCCTTGGTATATTTAAAATTTCAGGACTCCATTTATAATTGAAATTAGAAGGATGGGGGATTTTTTTTTTTTTTTTTTTTTTGTACCATAGAAGTAGTCCCATAATGCTTGCCTAGCAGAATTGCTAAAGAAGTAATTTTAGGGACAGCTGGGTGGCTCAGTTGGTTACTTACCTGCCTTCGGCTCAGGTCATGATCCCAGGATTCCGGGATTGAGTCCCACATTGCACTCCTTGCTCAGCAGGAAGCCTGCTTCTCCCTCTCCCTGCTTGTGCTCACACTCTTGTTCTCTGACAATAAATAAAATCTTAAAGTAATTTTAGATTATGAGATTATATTGGGAATGAATAGGGAAAAGAATTTTGGCGTGAGAAACGTAGACCAAAACTCAGTGCTGAGGGTGTGGAACCAAATGTTTCACAACACTGCTGTCCCTTATCTTTTGGTCAACAGAAAAATAATGAAGGTAAAATTCTAACTGGAATTTTTGTGATTATACTATAATTTTTGAGCGTTTGCCGTGCACTGTTCTAGGTATTTAATATATAACCTTGTTTAATTACATGTAATCATAGTAACCCTGTAAAACAAATATTCCTTGCCTTGTAGGTGAATTAACTTGCTCAAGGTGACACCACTTTTAAGTTATAACTTGGGATTGAACTCAGGTTTGTCTGACTTTAAAGTGTGCCTTAAGGGGCGCGTGGGTGGCTCAGTCCGTTAAATGTCCAACTCCTGATTTGGGCTCCAGTCATCTCAAGGTAGTGAGTTTGGGCTCCACGCATGGCATGGAGTCTGAGATTCTCGCTGTACTCCTCTTCCCAACTTACATGCGATTTCTTAATGATTAACATCTTTGAAAAAGTGTGTCATAAACTATTCGACACAAAAACTTGGAGAAATTGAGAATAAAATTATCAGGAAGCTATTGTGTTGTATGGGTATTCCTGTTAACATGGTTTTCCCTCCTATTATTCTAGAAAGTGTATGCTTTACAAAATTTTTTATCTCAAAAGTTGGGATTATAAGATTTCATTTTTATTTTATTATGATAAAAACACACCATGAGATTTATCCTCTTAACAGATTTTTAAGGGTACAATACAGTATTGTTAATTATAGGCACAGTGTTGTACAGCACGTCTTTAGAATTTTTCATCTTGCTTATCTGGAACATGATGTCTTGATTAGCAGCTCCCCATTTCCCCCCCTCCCTAGTGCCTGGCAACTACCATTCTACTCTGCTTCTATGAGTGACTATTTTAGATAACTACTAAGTGGGATATTGCAATATTTATCCTATGTTTGGCTATTTCATTTATAATGTCCTCAAAGTTTATTCATGTCACATATTGCAGTATTTCCTTGTTTAAAGCTGAATGTAAATACCATGTTTCCTTTATCCATTCTTCTGGTACATGGGCATTTAGGTTGTTTCTACATCTTTAGCTTTTGTGAATAGAGCTGCAGTTAACATGAAAATGCTAATATCTTTTAGAGATTCTGATTTCAGTTCTTTTGGATAAATATGCAGAAGTGGGATTGCTAGATAGAACTATGGTAGTTTCTGGGAGCCTGGATGGCTCAGTTGATTAAGCGGCTGCATTCGGCTTAGGCTGTGATTCTGGGGTCTTGGGATCGAGCCCTGCACCAGGCTCTCTGCAGAGCGATGAGTCTGCCTCTCCCTCTGCCTCTCCCCCCCAATAAAAATCTTAAAAAGCACTTTGGTAGTCCCATTTTAAATTTTTTTAAAGATTTTATATTTTTTGAGTAATCTCTGCACCCATTACAGGGCTCTAAGTCACAACCCCAAGATCAAGAGTCGCACGCTCCACTGACTGAGCTGCCTAATGCCCCTCTATTTTTGATTTTTTGAGGTACCTATATACTGTTTTCCATAGTGGCTGCACCATTTTGCATTACCACCAACCAATATGGAGTATAAGGTTATATATATTAGAAATACTAACTTGTCATATTTGTTCTAATTTGATGTGCAATTTTTATTTCTAGCTAGTCAAACTTCACTTCTAGTAGTTTTTAAAATTTTGAACATGTAAGTAATTAATCCATAATTTATTTACTATATGGTTTATGTGTCTGACGTTTTTTGACCAACAATTAGCTTGTGTCAACTTTATTAGATTATTCATTTCACTCACCATCACTCCCCCACCTTGAAATTTGAGGAATCACCTTTATTGTACATTAAATTTTTAAATAAGTCTATTTGTGGGTTTTATAGCCCTGTTCCATTGATTTCTCTATTCCATAAATGTACACTATTTAATAGATTTCTCTATTACATAAATATAAACTTTTCTATGTAAGTTTGATATCTGATAAGGCAAGTCTTCCCATGCACTTGCCTATTTGTGAACATTTTTTTTTTTTTTTAAGATTTTACCTATTTATTTGACAGATCACAAGTAGGCAGAGAGGCCCACAGAGAGAGAGGGGAGAAGCAGGCTCTTTGCTGAGCAGAGAGCCCGATGCGGGGCTTGATCCCACGACCCTGGGATCATGACGTAAGCCGAAAGCAGAGGCTTTAACCCACTGAGCCACCCAGGCACCCCAATTTGTGAACATTTTTAACCTTCTTGGTAAAGACTACCAGATTGCTCTCCAGAGTGATACCAAGTCATGCCTCTTCCAGCAAGTTGTTTTCACTGCATCCACACCAAAATGGAGTTTTGAACTTTTGATTTATTTCCGTGAAGAGTATTTATATGGTTTCCTTTACCCTTATGCAACCTTCTAGAGAAAGCCCAGTCAAATCTAAGCTCTGATCCTGTGTTGCTTACATATTGGTTATATGACATGGACAAATCACCTCTTAGTTTAAGAATTAATTGTAGGGACACCTGGGTGGCTCAGTTGGTTAAGCGGCTGCCTTCTGCTCAGGTCATGATCCCAGCATCCTGGGATCGAGTCCCACATCGGCCTGCTTCTTTCTCTGCCTCTGCCTGCCTCTCTGTCTGCCTGTGCTCGCGCGCTCTCTCTCTCTCTCTAATAAATAAAAAATCTTAAAAAAAATTTTAAAAAGAATTAATTGTAAAAGGAGGGGACTAGGTGTCCCTTAACGTTTTGAGTCCTGCCTCTTATTTTGTTTCTTTAACTTTGGTTTTATTTAAAAATGGGTAGCATTCACATAGTTAAAAATTCAAAAGGATATACACTGTGGCATCTGGGTGGCTCAGTCTGTTAAGCGTCTGCCTTCTGCTTTGGTCATGATCCCAGGATTCTGGGATCAAGCCCAGCACTGGGCTCTCTGCTCAGCGGCAAGTCTGCTTCTCCCTCTCCCTTCATGATCTCTCTCACTTTCACTCTCAAATAAATAAATAAAATCTAAAAAAAAAAAATGATACACACTAAAGAGATATACACTAAAAGTATCCTTCCCCACCCTATCCCCCAGCCATACGGTTCCATCCTCAGAGGCAACTAGTGTTGCATTTTATATTTTCAGGGTTATCTTATGTATACATTGTGTGCGTATGTGCCTGCACATGTGGGTGTGCTAGGGCATGTGTACATGTGTGTCTCATGTATATGAAATACATATATGCATTTTTTCTTTTTCAAAAAATAACATCCCATACATACCATTTGACAGCTTTTTTTATAATAGTCTTTGGAATGAATCTATAGAGAACCTAGAGCTTTTAAAATTTTCAGTATAGCTGTATAATATTCTATTATATGGGTGAATCATAATTTAAGCATTCTCCACTGATGAATATTTAAATTCTAATCTTACGCTATTAGAAATACTTCTGCAGTGAATAAAATTTTTGCATAAATTACTTTGCACATGTGAACAACTATAAGATTAATCACTATGTCAAAGGATATGTGGATTTTAGTCATATGTGTATATACACATGCATATCTCCAAGTTGCCCTTCCTAGAAGTTCTATCAATTAATAGTCCTAACAGGAATGTATGAGACTGATTTCTTCCCAGCCTCAATGAGAGAAGATGTTATAAAGGTTTTATGTTGCCATTCTTTTTTTTTTTTTAAGATTTTATTTATTTATTTGACAGAGATCACAAGCAGCAGAGAGACAGGCAGAGAGAGAGGGGGAAGCAGGCTCCCTGCTGAGCAGAGAGCCTGATGCTGGACTTGATCCCAGGACCCTGGGATCATGACCTGAGCCGAAGGCAGAGGCTTAACCCACTGAGCCACCCAGGCGCCTCAAACAATTCTACTTTTATCATTATGAATAGGTGAGCATCTTGTGTTTGACAGTCACTTCCGTTTCCTTTACTACTAACTGACTATTCCTATTGACTGTGAATATCCTCTATCTGTCTTTCTGTTGGCAATTGGCCTTTTAAGATTTGTGTGATATCTTTATTGATTACGGAAATTGGTTCTTTGTGATAAGTTTTTCCCTCCAGTTTATCATTTTGGCTTTGATTCTGTTTATGCTTTGAACTTGCAGGAAGTCATTTTAGTATAGCTAAATTAGTATTTTCCATTTATGGCTTCTGGGTATTATGTCAAACTGAAAAGTCTTCTCCAATATTTAAAGGTTCTTCCATGGTCTCTATAGGTGTTTTTATAGTTTTTTTTTTTTTTTTAACTTCAGTCGTAGCTTTATCTGGACATTTTTTTTGTTATAAGACATAAGGAATGGATCCAGCCAACCCCCTTCCCTCTTACAGATTAAGCCTAGTTCTTTAAGACATGTTAAAAGTTTAGCCCAAGTCTTGTGAGACGGTCTTTCAGTAGCATTTAGCCTAGAGACTTGCAAAAGCATCAGTGGGTGCCTACATTTACCTGACCTTGAGTGTCAGTTCAAAAAGGCCAGTTTGTTCCCTTTAAGTCATTAATTTTTTTTTGAATGTGTGCCGGGCACTGTTGAAGAAACAGGAATGAATAAAATTGGGGAGGGAGAAGTGAACAACTAGATAAATAACATACTTTTATTTATTTTTATCTATGTATGTATTAAGTAAACTCTACCCTCAATATGTGGCTCAAACTCAAAACTCCAAGATCCAGAGCCACATACTCTACCAACTGAGTCAGCCAAGTCCCCAGCACAATTTTATTTTTTTAAAGATTTTATTTATTTATTTGACAGACAGAGATCACAAGTAGGCAGAGAGGCAGGCAGAGAGAGAGGAGGAAGCAGGCTCCCCGCAGAGCAGAGAGCCCGATGTGGGGATCAATCCCAGGACCCTGAGATCATGACCAGAGCCGAAGGCAGCGGCTTAATCCACGGAGCCACCCAGGCGCCCCCCCCCCCAGCACAATTTTAGATAGGGATTAGTGTCATTGAGAAAATAAAGATAGAAAGTGCTGCTAACTTTATGAAAGACATTAGGTGCTCTATTGAAAACAGGAAATGAGGCACCTGCCTGGTTCAGTTGGAAGAGCAAGCAATTCTTGATCCCAGGGTCATGAGTTTGAGCCCCACAATGGGTATAGAGATTTATAATAATAATAATTAAAAGAAAAAGTGTGCATACCAGGATATAATAATCACTGGGACCCATCTTGGCAGCTGCCTACTGTAATCACTGATTTGGTCAAATGTTCTAGAAATCTAGAGAGAAAAGTGAAGTGCCATGGGAGTTTGGTATCTTCTCATCTGTAGTGTAGTCAAAGTTGTCTAAGTTTGAAATCTTTTAAATATGTTGTTCATTATTCAGTTTGTTCAACTATGAACATACCTCCCCATATTTCCCTGCTGCCTCAACTTTGCTTGGCCTGGGATGAAGTCTGCGTCTCCACATAGAAATGCTACCCATACGTTAAGGCATATTTTCACTGCTTCATGCATCATTCATAGTGTGTCAGTTTTGCTCTTAGGTTGGTTCCCTCCAAGCCAACATGGTTAAGGCAGTCCCAAACCTGGCAAAGTTCATGGACAGAAAAAAAGAACCATCTCTTTTGGTATCTCCTCAAGAACAAGAAAACCTTTCTCCTAACCCTAACTCTTCCCCCAAACCTTCCCAAAGGCCTCCATCAGATACACTTTTATATCTCTTTAGGCTAAACACAGTCGGATGCTTACCATTTAACTAAATAAACCTTGGCCTTAGGACAATAGGGACTCAAACCTCAACTAGAGATGGGTTTACCTTTCCCTGGTCACATAAGATGAGATGGATACTGGGCAAGATAAAAGTATGTTTGCAAAGAACATGTGGGAAAGGAAATGGACAACAAGAGACTTAAGACATTTTGCCGCCTTTTTTTTTTTTCCCCCACCTAGGCTCCACACCCAGCATGGATCCCAATGCGGGGCTTGAACTCATGACCCTGAGATCAAGACCTGAGCTAAGATCAAGAGTCAGACACTCAACTGACTGAGTCACCCAGGGTGCCCTGACATTTTGTTATGTAGTATAGTAAAATACAGTAATCTACATATCACCCTTCCCCATTCATTTTTAAACTCTTTGAGGAAAGGAGCTTATACATCTTATTTATGTTTCTCAGCATTTGCTTATTGCCCTTCACATTCACTATTTTACTTGGATTTTAACCTTCTCCAAAGAGAATTTCATAAGATATCTTTGAAATTACTTATGATATTTTGGATTTACAAAATATTTTCTTCTAAAACTTTAATAGAAGTCAAGGAATATTCACTTTTTTGAAGTTTTTATTTTTAAGTAATCTCTACACCCATTGTGGGGTTTGAATTCACCTCAAGAGCACAAGTCACATACTCTACCAGCTGAGCCAGCCAGGTATCCTAGGAATATTTACTTTTATACTTGCTTTAATCCTCTACGAGGTGCATTATTTTTATTACAAATAAAGAAACTTTTGATAGTTCATTCAAAGTCTTATAGTCAACAGGCAAGAGAATCTAGATTTTCTGAATCCCATCCCAGAGTTTTTTTCCATATGGCCATATTACCTTTCCTTCTTTAACCAAAATATTCAAGTAACCCATTATTACATGTAATTTTTATTAGTGCTCATGCTGTCTTTCTTTTCTTCTTCACTTCCCTCTCTCACCCCTCAAACACTGGTTAACACTGGTTAGAAAACTGTTTTTGTTTGGAGGTCATAATCTGCAGACTGACAGAGGAATTAAAATGTGAAGGTTATGAGCCAGAAACATTTCAACATTTCAACATTTCAACAAGGTTCTTCCTGTGAGCAAGGCCAGAGTTGACATCACAATGCAACTTTATCAGACTTTTCAGAGATGAATGCATATTCTGTTCCTGAATTTAAAACCAACTTATTCAGTTTTTCTCTCGTTCTTTTCTGATGAGATGAAATCATATAACAAATCTGGACTTAAGAGAACATTAAGATGAGCCCCTTCAATTATAGGTAACTGATATTTGCAAGTGAGGGACATTACCACACAATGGGGGAAATTTTAATTTAATCCTTGGAGGTAAGAGTTGTTCACAGACTTAGAGTCCTCCCTAGGACTCTGCTCTTCCCGGGCCCACCGCATGCCTCTTAGGAAGGCATCATTTGGGGGGCACTTGTCCCAGATTCTCACCACATTTAGCAAGAGAATTGATGATTGCATGTCTGTTCTCAGTGCTACACTCTAAGCAATTTATGATTAAAGATTGGACCTTTTCATACTTGCACCTCAGTGCTGAACACATAGTGGGGCTTAACAAGTATTTGTTGAATAAATAAATATACTAGGAGGTGGTGATGGAATTAAGTTCCTTGCTCTGGAGAAGTTACCAGCCTATACATCTTCCAGAAAGAAGGAATTTTAAAGGCAAATGAACTTCCTGTTGTCTAACCCCTTTGAGCCAAGTTCCAAGTCACTGACAGTTATTCAGTGCAATTTGCACCCACTAGTTTAACAAACCTTTCTTCCATTCCTCCCTCCATTTTTGGAGGCTGTCTGTGATACAGCTCTCAGGCATTCTCAATGCACCTTTAGTTGTATTTGATGTTTTCTTCTTTTGGAAATCACCCTAGTATATGCAGTTTTTACCCTTTGAGCTGGCTTTGTATCTGGTATCCTATGGCCTCCCTCCTCCCAGATCAAAGATTTAACGTTTCTTTTTTTTTTTTTAAAGATGTTATTTATTTGACAGACAGAGATCACAGGTAGGCAGAGAGGCAGGCAGAGAGAGAGGAGGAAGCAGGCTCCCCGCTGAGCGGAGAGCCCGATGCGGGGCTTGATCCCAGGACACTGGGATCATAACCTGAGCTGAAGGCAGAGGCTTAACCCACTGAGCCACCCAGGCGCCCCAGATTTAACGTTTCTAAACAGGAAACAAAAGTTTGTCGAACTTCTATGATTATATAACGTTAGAACACTTAAAGCTTGCAAAAAAAGGCACTTAGAATCACGTAAAGATGTACAACTCCCACCATCTGTCAAGGGGCATTCGTTTTCTCTTCCTGCTTCTGACTTGCAAAAAGATAGGGGCTAATTTTGTCTGCCTAACGCAGAGTACCAGATGTCCAGGCTCTCTCAGATAATTAGCCTCTGAGTCTTTTATCTACACAAGTTTGTCATTGAAAAGGTCCTTGGCCTTGAAGTCAGCGGATGGTGGAAATATCACTTGACAGTGTAAGCCCTAGTCTTTTTTGAAATTGGGTCGGTTTCATGCGGGGGTCTGAGGAATTTTCCGCCTTCCCAGACTGCTGGCCTGTTTCTCCACTTTGTCCGGGCGGATTCCGGGTCAGAATTATGCTTCTCTGGGTATGTGCTTGTACAAGGGTTTACTGAAGCAGTCGCCATTGTGCTATCCCTGTCTTTTCAGCGCAGCTAATTTAAGCCCAAGGAGATGGACCGACAGGTCAGGCAGGCCTTGCTCACTCTCGCAGCGGCCCTCGCTGCCGGCCGGCTCTCCCGAAGCCACTCCCCGCCCCCGCGGCCACGTCTCTCCCTCCACGTCGCGGCGTGTGAATCGTCGGCTGTTCCCTTTCCTGCGTCTCTCCCTCCGCCAGCGGGTCCTTCCTGGGACTCCTCCCGGGCCTCCCGCCCTGCTCCGCGCGGGCTACGGCTGATCCGTCAGGTACCGCCCCTCCCTGACGTCCGGACCCAGAGCGCCGCTCCACCCCATCGCGCCCCTCCCCTCTCGCCCGCCTCTCCCCCGCCCCCCTCCGCGCGGGCAGCCTTCCCCTACATCCGGGTATCGACTCCAGCCGCCCAGACTCTGGCACTATGGTCATGGCGGAGGGGACGGCAGTGCTGAGGCGGAACAGGCCGGGCACCAAGGCGCAGGTACTCCCTCTGCACCTTTCCTGCCTTGGAACTCTCGGTGGCGAGCCGCGCCGCACCTGGAAGCTGGCGGCCCCTGAGAGGAGGTTGGGCCGGGGCGGTGAGCTGGCGGGCAGGGGCACCCGTACCCGGCCTGCTCTTCCGGAGCCGCAGCCCCTGGGTATGGCTGAGGCGGCGGCGGCTCGTGAGGCCTGCCGAGCCCTGCTTGAGGGTGGACAGGAGGGGTGGGTGGAAGACGCGGGCGGCGACCGCCGAGGCTCGGGGCCGAGAGCGTGTCAGCAGCGGCGGCTGGTTCTCGTCTCTCCCCTGAACCGTAGCTGAGCGTCGTCGGAGGGCGCGGCCCGCCAGGTGGAGACCCTGGGCGTTTCGGGAGGGCTGGGGGCGCCCGGGCGGGAGGGGGTGTAAACACAGCCCGCCTCTTCCTGGCTTCCGGCTCCTTCCTGGTTTGTGACGTGCCTGCCGGGCTTCTGCCATCCAGCCGGTCCAGCGGGTTCCGGGAGGCGATAATTTACTTCACCCGCCTGCAGTTTGCCTTGGACCATTTCTCGCCGCAGCTGTTCTCTGCCCCAGCAAGCTTTCGTTCTCAGGCTGCTCTGGTTAGGAGGCTTGGTCAGGGGTGAACTGATCATTGTATCAACTTTTAGTAGGGCAGTATTTGGGGGTGAGGTGGTGGTCGTTTAGGTATTGATCCTGGGGTTTTCAAAAGACGGTGTGTCTCGCGTTATAAAGAAAAGTCAAACAGGCATTTAGATTTGAAGTGATTAATCTGCCAGCTGAACTACATCGCTGTTGAGTATGTGCTCTAACATCGGAAGAGATGTGTTCAAGTGTAATTTTAAAGAAAAAGTGATATAAGTGGGGGGAAGGAAACCCGGGAAAAAACCATGGAGCTCCGACCATATGCCAGAGAATAGATTTTAATGTGCTGGACAGAATTTGAGAAAGGGAGCCCTTTCAAAGTATCTTTTAGATCCAGACATGCTACAGATGAGGAAACCGAAGCCCAGAGAATCGGCTGCATTTGCTCAAGGTTATAGTCTCTGGATTCTTAGTTCGCTGGTGACCTTTTATTAACTTTAACAAGTTTTTTTAAGTAAATTTTAAAGTATTGAGCTTAAACATCCCATTATAGAGTCAGATTTAGTTGTCAGTTGCTTCTGGCCATTTTATGGACATACTGCTGGAAATTTATGTATTATTGTTTTTTTTTACCTTTTCCAAACTTTCTTTATAAATGCTCTTTTCTCAGATAACCTTTTTTTTGGGAAACATTGTTTCTCTTATTATACTCAGGTCGACTTTTTTGTACTCACATTCTGAGAATCGTCATCCATTTTTATTTACTCCTTAATTTTGAAATGTTATAAAATATTTTTTTTGTTATAAAATATTTTAAGTTGATATTGTAACTCATCTGTTTTCTGTGTTATAAGTCACATAAAAAAACTCCTTTGCTTTTTTTTCCACATTGTCATAGATCAAGGTTGTTAAATCATCACAGGAAAGGTCAGGATTAAAAAAAAAAAAAGACTGAGTGAGCAGCATTCTTTCCTATTTCTTGTCACACTAATTTCCTTCAGTGAAATAGGTCTATTCTAAATGATTTATTTGGAACTATATCTTCCTACTTTTTTTCCTTTTTTTAAAAAATTGGTTAGATTGGAATATAGGCGTGTAGTTGGTTTTCAATTAATGTTTATTCCCTGAAATAGATGAGAATGTTCATTAAGCTGATTTATGGTTCCCTTTGTGTTTATATGACAGTTGTGATGAGATAAAACATTTGATTACCAGTTAACAGTTTTGTATGTTTTCTTTATATTCCTTTATGTGCTTTCTAATATTTTTAAAACAAATTAATTTTAAAACTACCTTAATTTTTTTAAAGGAAAGAATAGTCAAAGCATATTAATAGAAACAACTTTTGGTATAAATTACATAAGAACAATTTAAAAACTAGTCTTCAATAATATTTAGGTGATATCTAGGGAAAGACATTTTGGAACAATTTCCGTAAAGTTGTTTTTATTTCTTGACATACTAAAGAGAAATTCATTTTCATTCATACAGGGCAACTATAAAAAAGAATGATATGAAAAGCTTAAGACATTTAAGAAGGTATACCCATCACCTACCCTCATAACTAAGATGTTACTAATATAGATGAATCCCTCTTTATCACATTTTTCTGTCTTCTCCCCACTCCTTCCAGCCAGTGATGGTGATTATCATTCCTTTTCTTCATACTTTTCCTATGTATGCATTATATCTATAGGTATGCCTTGGATTTCTTAAACTTATATACATGTGGTATCATACATTGAATTCTTCAGTTTGCTCCAGTTTGCTTAAGGTGTTTGGTGATTTACCCATGTTAATGGGTACAGATCATTGGTTCACTACTACTGTTTCCCCCAGTTATACCCCAGAGACATTTATCAGGCAACTACCATGTGTTAGGCATTGTACTGCTTGCTAAGGATACATAGGTAGACCTTGCCATATGTAGACCTTGCTGAAAAAAATTTATCAGATGGAAAGACTCTTAATCATTTAGGGGAATATCTGTGGGTTGGACTATCTGTGGATTGGACTAGAGGACTAATTCAGAAGAAGTGCAGGTGATCCACAAAAGTATTGATTGCCCTTAAAAGACTGGATGACTACTGTTTGGAGCTCATATTTTGATTTAGAAATTTGAAACACCATTTGGAATTGGAATAATGATTTACAATGTCGGTCTACAATAGTACTTATGGAACAGTACCTAACCCCACCACAGACTCTTTTCTTTAGGTAAAAAACTGATCCAGTGCTTGGAGATTCTTTTTCAGCTTAACTTTTTAAGAAATATTAAACCACCATAAACAAACAAGTGATAGATTTATCTTTTCAGGTAATACATGAAAAGTTTATGGGAGCCCTATTTGAGGGATTTGTGGTTGAAAAAATGTAACTTGTAGTTCAGTTATATAAAATCTTAGTCATTTAAAAACATGGAGTAAAGTTCACTTATTCACTGATAATCCTGTTTTTTATAGTATGAGAACTTTCTCTCTAGTGCAACTTTGGATCTTTATTAAGAATTGAAGTTAATCTCAGTACTGTTGCCTTTTTGTGACTTTGTATGTGCTTTAACAATGAGTTTTTTTTATAGGATTTCTATAATTGGCCTGATGAATCCTTTGATGAAATGGACAGTACCCTAGCTGTTCAGCAGGTAATAACTATAGTTTATTTTACAACTCCAATAACCTAAGCATTTTACCTCCTTTGGCATAAATATTCCTATATCTTTTTATTTATTTATTTATTTATTTATTTATTTTTTTTTTTAAGATTTTATTTATTCATTAGTTAGAGAGCGAGCACAGGCAGACAGAGAGGTAGGCAGAGGCAGAGGGAGAAGCAGGCTCCCTGCCGAGCAAGGAGCCCAATGTGGGACTTGATCCCAGGACGCTGGGATCATGACCTGAGCCGAAGGCAGCTGCTTAACCAACTGAGCCACCCAGGCGTCCCAATATTCCTATATCTTTTAGCACAAGTCAGAATCCATGGAAATAATAGAATGCATGTTTAAAACTTTTATCAGTCCTCCATTTTGTTTTAAGATGATATAGTAGACTGTAATGAAACTTAAGTAAATTTTACTATCTATTAATAATCTACCAAATTAGGGTACCAAATTTTATTTTAGAGTGAATTTAATTCAAAGTTAATTGAATGCTAAATTAGAATAACATAATGAAGTAGGAAAGAGAACATACCTAGTTGGTGACTGAACACTTGAGAACATGTATCTAAATTTACCAAAAGTTCCCATTAGTTCTTAACTTTTGTATCGCTCTAATATATATGAGGGCTAAGATGCCTCCCTTTAGGTTGTTGCCACTATCAGGTAGCTCACTAAGGCATTGAATATCAAGGAGGTGGGTTTCTGTAGCATGTTTGGTTTGAAAAGCCCCTCAAGAGATTCTTACACATTTTTTTTTAAAGATTTTGTTTATTTATTTGACAGAGAAAGACACGGTGAAAGAGAAAACACCAGCAGGGAGAGCGGGAGAGGGAGACGCCGGCTTCCTGCCACGCAGGCAGCCGGATGTGGGGCTCGATATCATGACTCAGGACAAAGGCAGACACTTAACAACTGAGCCACCCAGGAGCCCCGAGTCTTACACATTCTTAATGAGAATCACATTATATACTCATTGGGTTTAAAAAAAAAATGTAGCAGTTCTTCCAAAATGAATAAAGTCTATAATCTGGGGAAAAATATTTTCTGTAGCTAATTATTAAAAGTTACTTTAAGGGGTTAACAAAATGATGACTGAAATTAGGGTGTACTAGTATATTGGGCTAGACATTGGTTAACTAGCATATTTAAAGGAAAAATACTCAATAAAGAGAAGCTGTTTGGCTTTATCTTGATGGCTAGATAATAAACGTAGATAGCTACTTGGCTTTATTGTGTTACTTGAAGATCCTGGAAAATGAAATAGAATACGGTTGAATTCTTTGAGCATAAAAAACAAGTCATAATATTAACAAATACCAAAAACCTTTAGAATGGACTCAGTATAATATTTAGATACTTAGTATAGGAAATGGATGACTATTCATGAATGAATGGCTATTTGGTCATTGCCTTTTAAGAATGTATTGTTTGTGGAATACTATGCAGCCATCAAAAGAAAGATTGCCATTTGCGACAATGTGGATGGAACTAGAGGGTATTATGCTGAGCGAAATAAGTCAGTCGGAGAAAGACAACTATCAAATGATATCCCTGATATGAGGAAGTGGAGATGCAACGTGGGGGGTTTGGGGGCTAGGAAAAGAATAAATGAAACAAGATGGGATCGGGAGGGAGACAAACCATAAGACTCTTAAACTCACAAAACAAACTAAGGGTTGCCAGGGTGAAGGGGCTAGGGAGAGGGTGGTGGGGTTATGGACATTGGGGAGGGTATGTGCTATCGTGAGTGCTGTGAAGTGTGTAAACCTGGCGATTCACAGACCTGTACCCCTGGGGCTAATAAGACATTATATGTTTATTAAAAAAAATTAAAAGAATGTATTGTTTCATCAGCAAATGTTTATTGGGCAATGAGATAGGCCTTATAGAGGATACAGAAATATAAACATAGAGCTCAATGTCTGGAAATTGGGAAAAATAAGAGGAAAAATGTATAGATGTTTCTACCTTTATAAGTAGAGGTTGTGGGGCGCCTGGATGGCTCAGTTGGTTAAGTGTCTACCTTCAGCTCAGGCGTCATATTCCCTGCTGAGCAGGGGAGTCTGCCACTCCTGCTGCTCATATGCTCTCTCTCTCACTCTCTCAAAAAAATAAATTTTTTTTCAAGTAGGGGTTGTGTGCTTCTACTTTATTGAATTTATTAGTTTGAACATTTTTTTGTGTGTGGGGGGGATCTTTAGGGTTTTCTACATACCGAGAGCATGTCACCTGTAAACAGGCAATCTTCTTCCTTTCTAATCCTGATGCTTTTTATTTCTATTTCTCACCTAATTGCCGGGCTAGAACTTCCAATACTGTTTTTAATAGAAGTGGCAAAAGCAGGCATCTCTGTCTTGTTCTTGATCTTAGAGGAAACCTTTCAGTCTTGCACATTGAGTATAAGGAGTACTGTGGGTTTTTCATATATGACCTTTATTGTGTTGGGTTATTATATTACTGGTTTCCGTCTAATTCTAGCTTATTGACTTTTTATCCTAAAAAGGTGTTGAATTTTGTCAAATGTACCAATTGAGATAACATATGGGGTTTTTCCCCCTTCGTTTTTTAATGTGG
Source organism: Taxidea taxus jeffersonii (assembly GCA_003697995.1). Classification (NCBI taxonomy): domain Eukaryota; kingdom Metazoa; phylum Chordata; class Mammalia; order Carnivora; family Mustelidae; genus Taxidea; species Taxidea taxus. The sequence goes on from RCUC01168617.1 coordinate 21,563, forward strand.
TATATTGATCAGTTTTTGCATGTTGAACCATCCTTGCGTTCTGGAAATAAGTCCCACTCATCATGATGTATAATCTTTTTTATTTTTATTTTTTAAAGATTTTATTTATTTATCCGACAGACAGATCACAAGTAGGCAGAGAGGCAGAGAGAGAGAGGAGGAAGCAGGCTGTCCGCAGAGCAGAGAGCCCGATGTGGGGCTCGATCCCAGGACGCTGGGATCATGACCCGAGCCGAAGGCAGCGGCTTTAACCCACTGAGCCACTCTGGTGCCCCTGTATAATCTTTTTTAATTTGCAGCTGAATTCAGCTTGTTAGGATTTTTGTACCCATATTTATAAGGGGTATTGGTTTCTAGTTTTCCTTCAGTGTCTTTGTTTGGCTTTGGTATCATGCAGGGCTGGCATCATAGAATGAGTTAGGAAGTATGCCCTCCTCTTTGATTTTTTGAAGAGTTTGAGGAGGATTGATGTTCTTCAGATGTGTGGTAAAATTCACCAATGAAGTCACTGGGTCCAGGGCTTGGCTTGGCTTGACTTGGCTTGGCTTTTTTTCTCTTTTTTTTTAAAGATTTTATTTATTTATTTGAGATCACAAGTAGGCAGAGAGGCAGGTAGAGAAAGTCGGGGGAAGAAGACTCCTTGCTGAGCAGAGAGCCTGATGTGGGGCTCGATCCCAGGACCCTGAGATCATGGCCTGAGCAGAAGGCAGAGGCTTAACCCACTGAGCCACCCAGGTGCCCCAGGGCTTTTCTTTAGTTGCACAATAGCAGGGGGAGAGGCAGTCCCTTCAGAGTGGGGAGCCCGAAGTGGGGCTTGCTCCCAAGACCCTGAAATCATGAGCTGAGTCAGATGCTTAACTGATTGAGCCACCCAGGAACCCCAAGAATTGCTTTCTTTTTTTCTTTTCTTTTTTTTTAAGGTTTTATTTATTTATTTGACAGAGAGCACAAGCAAGGGGAGCGGCAGGCAGAAGGAGAAGGGGGAAGCATGCTCCCTGCAGAGCACAGGCAGCCTGATGTGGGACTCAATACCAGGACCTGGTATCATGGGATCATGACCTGAGCCAAAAGCAGTTGCTTAACCAACTGAGCCATGCATGCACCCCTAGAATTGCTTTCTTAATTTCCTTTTTGGATTATTCATTGAAGGAGTATACAGACACAACTGATGTTTTATATATTGATCTTGCATCCTGCTACTTTGCTGATTTTGTTTATTAGCTTTGTTAGCTTTCCTGTGGATTCTTTGGGATTTCGGTATGTAAGATTATGTCATCTGCAAATAGAGAGAGTCTTTTATTTACTTCTCTTTCATGTCTGGTTGCTCTGGCTAGAAATTCTGCACATTGTTGAATAGCAGTGGTGAAAGCTGGCATCCTTGTCTCTTTTCTGATATTAGAGGAAAACCTTTCAGCCTTTCACCATTGAGTATGACATTACCCATTGCTTTTCATAAATGCCCTTCATCATAATTGAGAAGTTCTCTTCTGTACTTAGTTTTCTGAATGTTTTTATCATGAAAAGATGTTAGATTTTATCAAATGCATTTTCTGCATTGAGATGATTGTGGTTTTTTCCCTTTGTATATTAACAGTGTATCCATTGGTCAAAAAAAATTTTTTTTAGAATTTTTATTTCCAAGTAATCTCTACACCCATTGTGAGGCTTAGACTCACAACTACAAGATTAAGAGTCATACACTCCACTGACTGAGCCAACTAGGTGCTTTGATTTTTTTTTTTTTTTTTTTTAGTTTTGAACCACTTTTCATTCCTTGCAGCTTCCTTTTGATTGATGTTTGTTTGGTATATCTTTTCCCATCCTTTTACTTTTAACCTACCTATATCATTATAATTTGAAGTAGGTTTCTTATAGTCAGTGTATGGCTGTCTTATTCTTTGTGATATTCTTTGTCTTTTAGTGGGTATATTTAGGCCATTTAATATTAATTTTGGGGCACCTGGGTGGCTCAGTGGGTTGAAGCCTCTGCCTTCGGCTCAGGTCGTGATCCCGGAGTCCTGGGATCGAGCCCCGCATCGGGCTCTCTGCTCAGCAGGGAGCTTGCTTCCTCCTCTCTCTCTGTCTGCTTCTCTGCCTACTGTGATCTCTATCTGTCAAACAAATAAATAAATAAATCTTAAAAAAAAATATTAATTTAGTTATTGGTAGGTATGTTTAGATTTAGGTCTGCCATCATATTACTTGTTTTCAGTTTGTTCCTTCCTTTTTTTTGTTCCTTTCCCCCTTTCCGCCATTTTACAGATTGAGCACTTTTAATATTTTATTTACTTATTTATTGATTTTTCTTTTCTCTTTTTAAAAGATTTTATTTATTTGACAGAGAAACCACAAGTAGGCAGAGAGGCAGGCAGAGGGGGGGGGGGGAAGCAGGCTCCCTGCTGAGCAGAGAGCCCGATGCAGGGCTGGATCCCAGGACCCTGAGATCATGACCTGAGCTGAAGGCAGAGGCTTAACCCCCTGAGCCACTCAGGTGCCCTTATTTATTTATTTTTCTTTAATTTTCCAAGATTTTATTTATCTATTTGACAAAGAGAGAAAGCACAAGTGGGGGAGCAGCAGGCAGAGGGAGAAGCAGACTCACCAAGCAGGAAACACAACATGGGGCTCAATCCCAGGACCTGAAGGCAGATGCTTAACAACTGAGCCACTCACTTTTAGTATTTTAATTCTAATTTTGATTATCTTCTTTTATTTTTATTTTTAAAAATATTTTATTTGGGGCACCTGGGTGGCTCATTCATCAAGTGTCTGTCTTCTGCTCAGGTCATGATCCGAGGGTCCTGGGATTAAGCCCTACATTGGGCTGCCTGCTTGGCGGGAAGCCTGCTTCTCCCTCTCCCACACACCCTGCTTGTGTTCCCTCTCTCACACTCTCTCTCTCTGTCAAATAAATAAATAAAATATTTTTTAAAAACTTTATTTATTTATTTGACAGAGAGAGAGAGTGCGCATGTGTGCGGTTCAGGAGCAAGGCAGAGGGAGACAGAGAAGCAGACTCCCTGCTGAATAGAGAGCCAGTTGTTTTTATTTTTAATTTTTTTAAAGATTTTATTTCTTAGCACAAGCAGGGGGAAGGAGAACGGGAGAGGGAGAAACAGACTCCCCGCTGAGCAGGGAGCCTGATGTGGGACTCAGTCCCAGGACCCAGGGATCATGACCTGAGCCGAAGGCAGACGCTTTACCGAGTGAGCCATCCAGGTGTCCCTATTTTCATTATTTTTAAAGATTTGATTTATTCAACAGAGAGAGCACATACGCACAAGGGGAGGTGGGGGCAGAAGGAGAGGGAGAAGCAGGCTCCCTGCTTAGCGAGGAGCCTGATGTGAGGCTCCATTCCAGGACCCTGGGATCATGACCTGAGCTGGAGGCAGATATTTAATAGACTGAGCCACCCTGGCACCCCAGGTATCTCTTTATATATTTTTGATAAATGCTCTGGAGATTACTAAATACTTTTCAGTCTACTTAGAATCAGTATCTTACCACTTTAATTACGATGTAAAAACTGTCTTCCTATAGATCCCATTATCCCTTTATGCTTTTGTCGACTGTGTTACATCTACCTACATTGAAAACCTCATCAGACAATGTTACATTTTTTCCTTTCACCTGCCAAGCATATTTTAAAGAACTTGGAGGGGAGAACGGTTTATTATATTTAAACCCAGATATTTATAATTTCTGTTGCTGCTGATACTCTCCCATCGAAGTACTAACCAGGCCCAACCCTGTTTAGCTTCCAAGATCAGACGAGATCGGGCACGTTCAGGGTGGTATGCCTGTAGACTGCTCTTGATATTCTAAGTTTTCTTTTGGTGTTATTTATTACTTATTTCTTCTGTCTAAAGAACTTCCTTTAGCAATTCTTTTAGAGTGATCTGCTGGCTTGGATTTATCCTTAGTTTTCTTTCTTCAGATAATGTCTTTATCTTCCTTCCTGAAGGGTATATTCGTTAGATACAGAATTCTGGGCTGATGAATTTTTTTTTTTTTAAGATTTTATTTATTTGAGAGAGAAAGTGAGTGAGCAAGGGATGGGGGAGGCGCAGAGGGAGAGAGACAAGCAGACTCCCCCCTGAACAGGGAGCTCGATGATGACAAAGCAGGGCTTAATCCCAGGACCCTGAGATCATGACTTGAGCCAAAGGCAGAATCTCAACTGATTGAGCCACACTGGTGCCCTGACTGTTCTTTTCTTTCAGCGTTCTCAACATGTGCCATTCCCTAATGTCTCTGGTTTCTGATAAGAAAGCTGCAGTTTTTTAAACATTTTGTAGGTCCTGTATCTTTTTTCAATGGCTTATCTTTAGTTTTTGGCACTTTGATTATGTGTCTTGGCATGGGTTTCTTTGGGTTTTCTTGTTTGGTGTTCACTCTGCTTTTTTCTATTGTGGTAAATATATGTAGGATAAAATTTACCACTTTGCCATTTTTAAATGTATTTTTTTTATTAAGTTTTTAATTTAATTTTTTAAGTAAACTCTGCTTCCAATATGAGGCTCAAACTCTTGGCCCTGAGATCAAGAATTGCATGTTCTACCGACCATGCCAGCTAGGGCCCCTTAAGTGTACAGTTCTGTGGCATTAAGTACATTCACATTATTGTGGGATCATTACCAACTCTATCTGAAGGGTTTTTTGTTGTTGTTGTTTGTTTTTTTTGGTGGTCAGCAAAGCAGTTTATTGAGTGATAGTAAAATGTTCCCAAAGAGGAAGGGACCTGAAAGGGTTGCCCCTTCATCTTTTTTTAAAAGAACTTTTCAACTTTTAACAGCTGAAACTCTGTGCCCATTAAACAATAACAACTTCCCACAACTTTCTTCCCCCAGCACATTCATCTTCTTGTATGGAGATTTTCATGTGTTCTTTGTATACTGAGTAATTTTGGATTGTATTCTGGACATTTTGAATATTATGTTTAGACTCTGGTATTTATTTATTTATTTATTTAGTATTTAATTTATTTATTTGACAGAGAGAGAGCAAGAGAGGGAACACAAGCCAGGGGAGAGGGAGAGCGAGAAGCAGGCTCCCTGCCGAGCAAGGAGCCCAATGCAGGGCTTGATCTCAGGACCCTGGGATTATGACCCTAGCCAAAGGCAGATGCCCAACAACTGAGCCATTCACGTGTCCCTAGACTCTGGTTTTATTTAATCTCATGGAAAATGTTGATCTTTTTGTTTTAGCAGGCTAAACAGGTTTTATTTTGACCTGATTAGATACAGGCTGCAGGTTCCAACCAGATCGAAGTTGCAGTATTGGTTCAGTTTTCAAAGTCTTTGCACTACTTCTTGAATCTGTTTTGTGTGTACCATCCCATGGTCAGCCTGGGTGGATGTATATCCTTTAGCTCAATTCTCCATCTGTCGTATGCTAATTGTGATCAGATCAGTGCATGTGGGCTTGCACAGACCAGGATTGAGCTCAGGAGTTCACAAAGCCTTTATGGGGTCACTTTTCTGAGCTTCACTCTAATATCTCTCTGACACGTTCTGGTTTCCTGGGGCCCACGTCTTTGGTCTTCCAGCCAGAAATCACTTAACTAGAACTGTGCTGCAATTGTGGGAAGGTAAAGAGAGAAAAAGAAATAAGGTTTGATCCCACCACCAGATGGAGAGGAGGGGAGGAGGGGTCCTCTTCCTGAGAATTTTGTCTTTTGCATTTTTCCGTTGCCAGTTGCTTTTGCTGCCACTGTGGAATTGTCTCATGTGTAGACTATGAAAGTGGAGAAAAAGCAGAGGGAAAACCCCAGGAGCTTTCTTCTACTCTTTCTGAGGTTTAGGAATGCCATTTCCCACTCCTTGAGATGGAACTATGTAGTTTCTCCTGGGTCTGTCAGCACCAACACTGCTCATCTTTCAGTTATATCTTTGAGGGCAGGGGACACCAGAGGGGGAAAGAAACACAGCAAACTCACTGCCAGGTCAGTGATACTTTGAATTTTGATGTTCCTTCCAGCTCCTCTTTCTGATACGTGCTTTACAGAGACCTCAAATTGCTGCACTTTGAGTTCTGTCTAGATTTTAGTGGGAGAGAAAAGTTGATGTGTGTTTACTCCGTCTTACCCAGAAGTGGAAGCAATGAAATGCCTTTGCATAGTATTTTACTGTGTATTTTACTCTTCCCAAATGATTTATAAAAACTGCTTTAAGGAAAGTGTTACATACAGTGTAAAAACTGCTTTAAGAAAAGTCTTACATAAAATACAGGACTAGATCATTATAGTTAATAATTATAGCCCACAGGAAATCACTAGGAAGATACACTTCTGCCTTTTTCAGAACAGATGGAGGAAAAATTTCATGCTGTTTTTAACTTAGTCTAAAATCTGATATAGTAATTGCTGTACCAGGAGACTTGAAATGCTTGGGAAGTGAGTATATACTGAGAGCTTCTGAAATGCCAGTGAGCTTGATCAAGGTGACCTTCTATCTGTATCAGATAGAAGTGGTAATGCTTTTGGAAGCTAACAAAAAGCTTCTCTTCAAGAAATAGTAATAAGTTAGAATGTTAAGGTCCTTAGAAGCATAAAGAACACTATATAATTATTAGATTGTTTTCTGGATTTTTTGTTGTTGTTGATTTTCTTAAAGATTACAAAGCCGGTTTCTTAAATAATAGTTCAGTTTGCTCAGTTTCAAAAACTCTTAGCATTAAAATTCAGAAGCAGAAGTTTTAAGTAGTAATGATAAATGCTCTTCTGTTTAACTAAATTACTAAACAACATAATAAAGGTAATATTGAAAAGGTACTTAATATTAAGGGTACTTAATATCATTTTCATGATAGAGCTAATTCTTTCTTATTTTATGTTCTATCTTATGATCCATATGAAAAAATTAATCCTAGTTTAGATTTATATCACATTATGATGTGTGGCAGGATAGAGAAACATGTTGCAGTTTGTAAATCTTTAGTTTCTAAATGTTTTTGAGGGTGATAAAAATAATTTTCCAGAATAAACAGAAATTGCTGGTATTACTAACTCAGGAGCAATGTAAAGAGTTCCCTAAGGTAAAAGCTATATTCAGTGAGCATTAAGACATTTACTTTTCTTAGCTCATTTTAAATGATAGCTGTCTCCGTTTGCACAGAAGTATGGAGGACTCAGTTCAGAAAACACAATGGCATTTTTGCTTTCTAGGTTAAGGATTTTGGGACACCTGGGTGGCTCAGTCATTAAGTGTTTGCCTTTGGCTCAGGTCATGATCCCAGGGTCCTGGAATCTAGCCCTGCATTGGACTCCCTACTCGCCGGGAAATCTGCTTCTCCCTCTCGTACTCCCCCTGTTTGTGTTCCTGCTCTCGCTGTGTCTTCTCTGTGTCAAATAAAATCTTAAAAAAAAAAAAAAGTTAAGGATTTCTTCTGGTCTCTTAAATATTTTACATAAATCATCAGTAATAAAAGGATTCTAGATTCCCTAACAATTCACAGCTTATAATTCTACTTATAAAAACTTTAATAATTATACATAAATTCAGTTACTAAATATGTGGTTAAAAAATCAATATTGATGATGAGCAAACCATATGGCAGAGAATATATTTTTGTGTGCTCACTACTAAACTGTCTTTGGGACCACTAAAGAATATTAAAGAATTAGGGGTTGCACTCCATTTCTGGTAAATTTTTTCATCCCTAATCCTTCATGGCTTTAACATTTTAGGTAATTACATATCTTTATCCTTCACTTCAAGTAATATAGTTTAGGAAAAGACAGTACAAATTTCTTTAAAATCTCCTATGTGCCAGATGCTAATACTAAAATTTAAAATAAAACTCTCTTTTTTATTTGAGGGAGACCCTTGATAATAACTGTTAAATATAAATAAATGCTTGTAAGAGTTCTATAGGAGGTGTAATGGGAGCAGGAGAGGTAAGAGTGCATAGACAAATTGCTAATTTAGATTATATAGTGACAAATGGAGGAAATCAGACGGAGTTAGTTCTGTGAGTACTAGAATAATCAGGAAAGATTTGAATGTGCTGGGGGAGAGAGAATTTGGAAAGAATTGTGTGGGGGTGCCTGGGTGGCTTAGTCAGTTAAGCGTCTGCCTTCCGCTCAGGTCATGATACCAGAGTCCTGGGATAGAGCCTGCCTTCCGCTCAGGTCATGATACCAGAGTCTTGGGATAGAGCTCCATATCCGGCTCCCTGCCCAGCGGGGAGTCAGCTTCTCCATCTCCCACTCCCCCTGCTCATGCATGCACAAATACGCACACACGCGCGTGCTCTCTCTCTCTCTCCCCCCCCAAATAAATAAAACCTTTAAAAAAATTGTATGGAGTTTCAGGTGACCAGTGGAAAAGGTAAAGAATTTGCTGTTTTCTGCTTGAGGAAAAAATCAGTTTCATGCAGAACTTTGGAATTTAGAACTTTGGGTCAGAAAGTTAGGGAGAGTGGTTTAAATAGGCATTAGGGAGTCATTAAAATCTTCTGAGCAGGCTTTTGACATGAGAGTAATATGTAGGAAACGTTGCCTGAAAATAAGCATAATAGATAGCTTTAACAAGGCCGTGTCGTTATTCAGTTTCTGTAATGAGGCATTTTAATCTAATTTGGCCTATTCAAATTTCACAGTATTTATATCATAGAATGCATGAAACATTAAAAAGATCTGAAATTTAAAGTTTTATTTTATATAAATTAAAAGTGAATGTCCATGCCTTTTTCTTTTAACTTAGTTTTTCTGCTGGACAGTTTTTAAAAACAACTTTATGGGGGCACCTGGGTGGCTCAGTGGGTTAAAGCCTCTGCCTTTGGCTCAGGTCATGATCCCGGGGTCCTGGGATCGAGCCCCGCATTGGGCTCTCTGCTCAGCGGGGAGCCTGCTTCCCCCTCTCTTTCTGCCTGCCTCTCTGTCTACTTGTGATCTCTGTCAAATAAATAAATCTTTAAAAAAAAAATAAAAACAACTTTTATGGGATACCACATACCATAGAAATCGCTCATTTAAAATATACATACATGGGGCCCCTGGGTGGCTCAGTAGGTTAAGCCTCTGCCTTTGGCTCGGGTCATGATCTCGGGGTCCTGGGATTGAGCCCCGCATCAGGCTCTCTGCTTGGCGGGGAGCCTGGTTCCCCCTCTGTCTCTCTGCCTACTTGTGATCTCTGTAAAATAAATAAATAAAAAAATAATAATAAAATAAAATATACATACATGGTTTTTAGTATATTCACAAGGTTGTACACCATCATAACAGTCTGATTTTAGATCTTCATTCCCCACTCGAAAGAAATTTCATTTACATTCGCAGTTATCTCTTTTATCCTTTGTCTCCTCTTCTTTCCCCAGTCTTAAACAACTACTATTTTTTGTCTTCATAGATTTGCCTATTCTAGATAATTGATATTAGTGGAATCCTATACTGTGTACCATAGCTATATTGTCTTCATTTTATATCCTTAGAAAGATTGTAGTTTACAGTTTTGATCCCATATCCAGTTCTGGTAAGTACCATATCTGCATTTATATGGTAGATCTTATCCCAAAGAAGTTGAATTGGAGAAAGCATAGGTAAGGATTACCTCCTTTCTTCTGAATTAGTGATTATGATTCTGTACTTGGTTTCTTGTTTTATGTATAACCCAAAAAAGTTGGAACATAAGAGCAGTCATGTGTTCAAAAATTAAATATATTTAACATAAGATTTATCATGAAGTATAATATCTTAATTAACTATGAGAACTTTTTTGTTTATAGTATATTCAACAAAACATAAGAGCAGACTGTTCCAATATTGACAAAATACTTGAACCACCTGAAGGCCAAGATGAAGGTGTATGGAAATATGAACATTTAAGGTAAATCTTTATGATGTATCAAAATAGTAGTAGTACTTCCTCTTGTAAAAATAACCTTTAATGTTGATGATTATGAATTATAAATAAATCTTTATGTAATTGCAGACTTTAAAAAGCCAGATTTTAAAGCTTTTGTGTTTTCAGTGTTACAAGGTTTTCAACTTTGTTACTTACTGATTTTTTTTCATTTATTGATATGGGCATTATTTTCTATTTACACAGCTTTTTGTTCTTTCATTCCTTCTCTCTGTCTCTCTCTTTCTCCTCTCTCCCCCGTTCCCTCTTTCCTTATCTTTTTTTCTTCTTATCTCTACACCTTACCTCTCAACGTGGGACTTGAACCCACAACCCTAAGATCAAGAGTTGCATGCTCTATGTATTGAGCCATCCAGGTGCCCCTACACAGTTTTTCTTAACCACAAATTATCCCTTAACCACAGATGCATTATTTAAATTTATCCACTCATGATAAACTTTATTTTTCTATAGAGGATCACAAGAAGGCCCTAGTCTAGGCTTGGTATCTGATGAGTTGCCTATTAATTACTGTGAACTTCTAGTCTTCCATGTGATAAATAAAGATTAATTGTAATTCTGGGGGCACCTGGGTGGTTCAGTAGATTAAGTGTTCAACTCTTGATTTCAGCTCAAGTCATGATCTCAGTCAGGGTCATGAGATTGAGTCCCCTGTCAGGCTCCGCATTCAGGGGGTGGTCTGATGGAGATTGTCTTTCTATCTCTGCGCCTACCCCGGCTTGCAAGCATATATGTACATATGTGGTTACTCTGTTCTCTGAAATAAATGAATCTTTCAAAACTAGTTAATTCTGAGGTAAGAAGCTTGGGCACTTTTTCATGATGCCCTTTGAACGAGCAAATTGATGACTAGTGAATGGCTAGTTAACTAGAGTTAACTGTAAAAGCAGCTAAATCCTGAAGTTACAAAGTTGTTTCCGGAAGTTACAAACTTGCCACTGTAAATGGGAGCTGAGATGAGTTGATAGGTGAAATATAAAGAATGTAGCATGGATATATGTTCATCAGGATTTGTTACATTTTGAGTTGATTTTTGCATAATATATGGAGTAGAAATAGGACTTTCTGTAAATAAATTAGATCACATTTCCTGCTAGACATTGCTAAGACATAATGTCTTGTCACAAGCATTCAGCAATATCAGGTTGCTAAGACTTCTTTGTATTCCACCAGTTTCTTGGACAAATCACTTGACTACTTGATCTAGTTTTGTTTTAAGAGTTTATTTTTAGGTAATCTCTGCACACAACATGGGGCTCAAACCCACAACCCCAAGATTAACAGTTGCATGCTTTACCGACTGAGCCAGTCACCCCAATCCAATTTTTAAAAAAAATTTTTTAAATTTTTTTATTAACGTATAATGTATTATTAGCATGAGGGGTACAGGTCTGTGAATCGTCAGGCTTACAGGCTTCACAGCACTCACCACAGCACATACCCTCCCCAGTGTCCATAACCCAGCTACCCTCTCCCTACCCCCCTGCCCCTGGCAGTTTGTTTTGTGAGATTAAAGAGTTTCTTATGGATTATCTCCCTCCCGATCCCATCTTGTTTCATTTTTTCCTTCCCTACCCCAAACCCCGTATGTTGCCTCTCAAATTCCTCATATCAGGGAGATCATATGATAATTGTCTTTTTCTGATTGACTTATTTCACTCAGCATAATATCCTCTAGTTCCACCCACGTTGTCGCAAATGGCAAGATTTCATTTCTTTTGATGGCTGCATAGTCTTCCATTGTACATATCTACCACATCTTTTTTTTTTTTTTTTTAATATTTTATTTATTTATTTGTTAGAGAGAGAGAGAGTGAGCACAGGCAGACAGAGTGGCAGGCAGAGGCAGAGGGAGAAGCAGGTTCCCTGGCGAGCAAGGAGCCCGATGTGGGACTCGATCCCAGGACGCTGGGATCATGATCTGAGCCGAAGGCAGCTGCTTAACCAACTGAGCCACCCAGGCGTCCCTCTACCACATCTTCTTTATCCATTCATCTATTGATGGACATCTAGGTTCTTTTCATAGTTTGGCTATTGTGGACATTGCTGCTATAAACATTCGGGTGCACGTGCCCCTTCAGATCCCTACGTTTGTATCTTTAGGGTAAATATCATAGGGTAGCTCTGTTTTCAATTTTTTTTTTTTTTTTAAGATTTTATTTATTTAACAGAGATTACAAGTAGGCAGAGGCAGGCAGAGAGAGAGGGAGAAGCAGACTCCCTGCCGAGCAGAGAGCCCGATGTGGGGCTCAATCCCAGGACCCTGGGATCATGACCTGAGTGGAAGGCAGAGGCTTTAACCCACTGAGCCACCCAGGCTCCCCTGTCTTTTGGTTTTGTTGATTGTTTCCTTTACTGTGCAAAAGATTTTGATCTTGATGAAGTCCCAGTAGTTCATTTTTCCTGATCCAGTTTTTTAAAACCACATCTTAATGCATGATAATTGAAAGTATGAACATGTAGATATTTTCCTGTTCTTATAAATCAAGGTAGCACTTCAGTGCATATTCTCTGCCTTACTTTAATCAGCTTTGAAAATAACGACCTACTTACCTGTTGGGATTAATGATGAAAATAAATGATGATGTTTTTTCCACTACAAGTATAATTCCAAAGAAGTGAGGGCTGGTTTTAGGGTTCACAAATTTATATTGATTAATTGATTATAGGGCTCCATACCCGACATGGGGCTTGAAACCCTGAGACTGAGAGTCACATGCTTTACCAACAGGTACTCCCAAAGGCTGATTTTAGTATACAAGATCTTAATTTCAGATCTAAGAACAACTCTTCCTCCTTATTTAACTTAGACATATAAAATATGTAATATTTTATATTGCATATATATAAAATCTTTCTCCTGTTCTCTTCTGGTGCTGTTATTTTTACTTTTTTTACTGTTGAATATTATCCAGTTTATTTTGGTTTTGTATTTATGTACTGTACATCACAAATATATTCTTTTGTGCCTTTTTTTTTTTTTTTAAGATTTTATTTATTTATTTGACAGAGATCACAGCTAGGCAGAGAGGCAGGCAGAGAGAGAGGAGGAAGCAGGCTCCTTGCTGAGCAGAGAGCCCTATGTGGGGCTCGATCCCAGGACTCTGGGATCATGACCTGAGCCGAAGGCAAAGGCTTTAACCCACTGAGCCACCCAGGCACCCCTTCTTTTGTGTCTTTATCATAGTCTATACATCTTTATAGTTCACCAAGAAGAGTTTCAGAAGTAACTTTTTGGTTTTTTCCTGTGCTTGATGTAATTGATTTGAGGCTTAATACTTGCTCTTTTTTTATTGGTTAATACAGTTGATAATTATGGTGTTCACGAGACTTCATTCAAATCTCTCACTAGCCCATACGGAATATTTATAATAGGAAGAGATGCCTCTCAGCTCAGGTCGTGATCCCAGGGTCCTGGGATCGAGCCCCGCATCGGGCTCTCTGCTCAGCAGGGAGCCTGCTTCCCCCTCTCTCTTTGCCTGCCTCTCTGCCTACTTGTGATCTCTGTCTGTCCAATAAATAAAAATCTTTAAAAAAAAAAAAAAAAAAGGAAGAGATGCCCCTTCTGAGTGGATACAGTCCCATGCCAGGATGCATGGTTTAGAGATTACAGTGTAGGCAGGATTTCAGCTCTGACTTGTCTCTTCAGCTGCACAACTGTATCTGGTAGCCGTGTGGTGAATTCACTTGAAGCTGTTAAATTTGCACTGCGTGCCACAGATCGTACCCATAACACTGCCAGATCGGTAGCTTGATTTTGCTATTGGCCCTAAGTGAGCTAAACTAGATGAGAAACTTATTTTTTACCATCTGTCTTTATTACTGAGTGGAAAACAACTTGAAAACCTGAAACATGCAAGCTACAGATATGGGGGAGTAGAGGGTGATGTGCTGATTCAGAAAGAGTGTTATTTTTTTTTATTTAAGAAGAGCATTATTGTTAGGGATCTCAAAGGAAATACATTAACAGACAAGTGAAAATTTGACTATTTGCTTTCTTCTGTTAGGATAAATTTTAAATAGTTTTTCTTTCATATGTGGGCAGGGTTTGGGTGTGGTTTTTTTTTTCCCCCCCTTTGGGACTGTCTTTTACCTTTGTAGGTTTTAGCTTTGCATTTTTAGGGAATCAGACTGTTCTCATTTGTTGGGGAGACATAGTGACTGGTAAGATTTATAAGAGGTAGTGCGTTCAGTAGTTTGACAGCAATAAAGTAAGTTAGCTTTATAACATAAATGATTGTCTTTTCATATAAAATAAGTTTATTTAAAAATGATCATCTTGGGGTGCCTGGGTGGCTCAGTTGGTTGAGCATTTGCCTTTGGCTCTGGTCATGATCCCTGGGTCCTGGGATCAAGCCCCACATTGGGCTCCCTGCTCAGCAGGATGCCTGCTTCTCCCTCTCCCACTCCGCCTGCTTGTGTTCTCTCTCTCGCTATGGCTCTCTTTGTTAAATAAATAAAACCTTAAAAATGATTAAAAAAATGATAATCTTGGGGCGCCTGGGTGGCTCAGTGGGTTAAGCCTCTGCCTTCAGCTCAGGTCATGATCTCAGGGTCCTGGGATCGAGCCCCGCATCGGGCTCTCTGCTCAGCGAGGAGCCTGCTTCCTCCTCTCTCTCTGCCTGCTTCTCTACGTACTTGTGATCTCTGTCTACCAAGTAAATTTAAAAAAAAAAAAAATTTTTTTTAAAAATGATAATCTTGATGCTATGAAATTTCTTCCATTCTTCATTTATTCAAAAATATTTTTGGGGATGTCTGGGTGTCTCAGTGGGTCAAGCTTCTGCCTTTAGCTCAGGTTGTGATCTCAGAGTCCTGGGATTGAGCCTCGCATTGGGCTCTCTGTTCACTGGGGAGCCTGCTCCCCCCCGCCCCCGCCTGCCTCTCTGCCTACTTGTGATCTCTCTCTGTCAAATAAATAAAATCTTAAAAAAAAAAAAAAAAAATATATTTTTTATATATATATATAAAAACACTAGGTTCTGAGCATTGTTCTAGGTTTTATAATTCTAATTTGGCAGTTTAAAAGAAAAGTATATCATGAAAAAATGCTTGCAGTCTACTAAGTGACCAAAAGCAAGTTACAAAATTATATATGATATGATCCCAATATATTCTACTCTGCATAGAAAATCAAATTTAATTGTAAATAATAACTTTTGGGAAGAGGTAGTAGAATTATGGATTTTCTTATTGTACATTATATGTTCATTTTTGACTTTCTATAAGGAGTATGTTGTTTGTAATCAGAACAAAACTTGTAAAATATATAGGCATATAAAAGGTCTAGTCTTTTTTTTTTTAAAGACTATATTTATTTATTTATTCATGAGAGAGGGTGAGCACAAGGATCAGGGAGGGGCAAAGGGAGAGAAAGAAGCAGACTCTGTTGAGCAGGGAGTGTGACTCAGGGCACATCCCAGGACCCTGGAATTATGACCTGACCTGAAGGCAGATCCTTAACTGACTGAGCCACCCAGGTGCCCCTAGTCCTTTTTTTATATGAATGTTTGTGTATATATAACATATATATACCAACAGTTTACTACTCTGCAATTGCTGATTATTTGGAATATTTCAAAAAATATTTATTAAAAAAGTTTATGTGTATTTTCTCTGAACATCTTTGTACAGACATCTGCATGGAATTTTGATTATTTTACTAGAATAGATTCTTAGGAGAATAATTTAGAAAAAAAATATATGCTTCCTAAGGATTTTAGTATATATTCATAGATTACTTCTCAGAAAAAGTATATGAATTTCCAGTGTGTAAGTCTGATCAACTCACTGTACTTTGATATTGAACATTATTAGGGTTGTTAGTTTTGGGTTTTACTTACTAATCTGTATGTCTTTTTAAGAAAAGTGCCATGTAAATTCCAATGGTGGTTGATAATGGTGATGTGAGAAGAAGGATGGTACTAATGGGAATTCTGTTTTTATAATTAGAAATTCTAAAAATAATGTGGAGAATGGATAAGACTTCTCATATATGTATTTGCATTTTTAGGCAATTCTGTCTTGAACTAAATGGACTTGCTGTTAAACTTCAGGTAATACTTTCTTTAAGTTAAAGCTATAATTGGAAGTTCTGATTTTTTTTTCTGTTTTTGTAACTTAAGGTGTTTACAAGGACTTACCCATCATTTCTAATTATTCTAGAATTTTACATGGAAATGTAGTAACCCAAATGATAAAAACTTTTTTTATTGTTTATATAAGAAATGTAACTCTTTTCTAACAGAGTGAATGCCATCCAGATACATGTACTCAGATGACAGCAACTGAACAGTGGATTTTTCTTTGTGCAGCTCATAAAACTCCAAAAGAGGTGAGAAATTATGAAATAGAATGACTGATAAAATCATCCTAACATTAATCTCTCTAAGAGAGTGGTAGATAAATTTTTAGTGTTTAGCTTGCTATTTGTTTTGCTATTTGGTTTAGAGTTCTTCATTGCAAATTTATTGCCACAGTGCTATTTTAGGATTTCTTACGATTAGTGTCATTTTTTTGGTAACTGGGCAATATCATGGGTTAGAACTCACTTTATGATTTACTGGCTATCACAGAATAACATCTGTCATATCATGCTAATATCTAATGTATAGTGGATGACATATTGTTTAGTTTTTTGGTTCAGTCATAATTTCTTTTTTTCTAGTCATAATTTCTTTTGATAGGAGTAACTGTTGGTGATTACTAGTTGATGCTTAATCTGTTAATGAAATGTTGCTTTAGGACTCTTTGATTTCATAGGTCAATATTTTTTGCCCTACATTTTATCAATATTTCCTACCCTTTATTTGAAACCCACCATAATGCTTTTCCTCTCCATAATTGGTCCTACATTGAAAAAGTTATTCTTGTTTTCTCCTCATTTAGTTTTTGTCAAGGTGAGGATATAGTAAGTAGCAATTGTTTATAGAACATTTTTAGTTACAAATAATTCTTCCATATTATCTAATAGCACATAATTCAATTTTCCTTAGTTACCTCAAAAATTACAGCTGGTTTGTTTATGGATTGCATTTCCCTTGATCTGCATTTCCTTTTAATCTGTAGTACTTTTTACTTGACACTTAAACTTATTGAAAATATTTGGGTTAGGCCAGTTCTGTAGAATTATAGACCTGCAGATGATCATTTTATTGCTAGACTTCTAAGGCTTGACAACAGGTGACTTTCTAGTTGCAAAATGAACATTTGGTGGTTTTTTATTTGAGAATATAAATTTTCTGAAATAAGGAGTATCTTGTACCTGTCTAAGCAAATAGTACTTATTTGGTTGACTGATTTTATTCAGGCTGTTATTTTTTTGTGTTAGTTAATTGAAGCAATATTAAGATTGTGTATCATTTTACATCTGGGAAAACCCACATAGCAGTTTATTGATAAGTTACTGAAATTGCTACTTAATAAGTATAGTGAATTATATGATAATTGCAATTAAGAATTTTTGCAAATAGTAAGGATGTGTTATTCTCACTTTAGAGTAGAAAAGATACCCAGTTTGTGATTGTGAGACTTATATGTACTCTCATTGTCGCATCTACTTTTTTCTTGATTAATATTAAATGTAAGATAGGATGATCCTCAGTGTTGGGTCCTGTGAACGAGTCTTAAAATTGTAACATTGCTTGCTGAAGACAAGCTCCACTGAATTGTTTATGTGTCAAGGGAAGATCATGGTAGAATGTTCAAGGGGTAGTTTTATGGAAAGGGATTTAAATGTAAAAATACAAACAAAAGAAAATCTCGGAAGGATACTTTCTGAACTCTTGGAATAATTATGCAGGCAGGAAATAATAGCAACTAACAGATTAGTAGCTAAGAAAGTTGTTCTTTTGGGTTAAAAGAATGGCAGGATGCTGAAGTGGAAGAGTTAGGGTACTCCGCACCAGTGATGATTTACTCAATGTCTTGAGAATTAAAGAGACTCCTTGCAGCAAGTTGAGTTAATTGTACACAGTGATAAGTGACACTTATTGTAAGTGACAAAGTTATAATGTGTTATTATCTGCTAGCCCTTTCAGTCACATGCAGACTGCAATAGCATTATACATATATGCTTGGCAAAATAGAATTTATAAAACCTTGTTATTTGGTAACCTGTATTTTGCCAACTTTTTGCTGTTAAAAATGATACAAAGTAGGATGAGTTAACTCAGAATTAATTGAGGGGGGGAGGGAAGGAAGGAAACAGCTGAAACAAGGTAAAGCTTTTCCTGCCACTCCAAAAAAAATTTTTTTTCAGATACCAATTAAAGATCTAAAGTTATACTGATACAACAATAGTCATGAACCACATGTGGTACAGAGGATTTAATTTTGGTAGTCCAATTGGAGATGTGGTCTAAGTGTAAAGTAAAATACCAATTTCAAAGAGTTAGTACAGGGGCACCTGGGTGGCTCAGTGGGTTAAGCCTCTGCCTTCGGCTCAGGTCATGATCTCAGGGTCCTGGGATTGAGCCCCACATCAGGCTCTCTGCTCGGCGGGGAGCCTACTTCCTCCTCTCTCTCTCTCTCTCTGCCTGCCTCTCTGCCTACTTGTGATCTCTGTCTGTCAAATAAATAAATAAAGTCTTAAAAAAAAAAAAAGAGATAACTGGATATCTGCATACAAAAGAATGAAGTTAGACCCCTACCTCACACCTTATACAAAATTTAACTGAGAATGGATCAAAAGCCAAATAAAACAACCAGAATTATAAAACTCTTAGAAAAAAACACGTGTAATGCTTCACATGGACTAGGCACTGATTTCTTAGATATAACACCAAAAGTACAAATAAAAGGAGAAAATATAGATCAGATTTTTTTCAAAATTAAAAAAAAATTTTTTTTTTTTTTGCCTCAACACTGTCAGGAAAGTGAAAAGACAATCTAAAGAATGGGAAAAATAGGGGCACCTGGGTGGCTCAGTGAGTTAAAGCCTCTGCTTCGGCTCAGGTCATGATCCCAGAGTCCTGGGATCGAGCCCCACATAGGGCTCTCTGCTTGGTGGGGAGCCTCCTTCCTCCTCTCTCTCTCTCTGTGTGCCTCTCTGCCTACTTGTGATCTCTATCTGTCAAATAATAAAATAAACTTTTTTTAAAAATTAAAAAAGAGGGACGCCTGGGTGGCTCAGTTGGTTAAGTGGCTGCCTTCAGCTCAGGTCATGATCCCAGCGTCCTGGGATCGAGTCCCACATCGGGCTCCTTGCTCGGCAGGGAGCCTGCTTCTCCCTCTGCCTCTGCCTGCCTCTCTGTCTGCCTGTGCTCGCTCTCTCTCTAACTAATAAATAAATAAAATCTTAAAAAAAAAAATTAAAAAAAAAATTAAAAAAGAATGGGAAAAATATTTTTTATAAATCATATCTCTGAATAGGGTCTGGTATTCAGATACATAAAGAACTAATGCAGTTCAGCAGTTAAAAGACTACTCAATTAAAAAGTGAGCAAAAGATTTGAATAGACATTTCTCTAAAGAAGATAAACAAATGGCCAGAAAACATATGGAAAGGTGCCCAACATCATTAATCATCAAAACCACAATGAGAATGGATAAACAGAATGTATAGAATAGAATATTATTCAGCCATAAAAGAGTGAAGTTCTGATACATGCTACAGTGTTGATGAACTTTGAGGACATCGTGCTGAATGAAGTAAACCAGACACAAAAGGACAGATACTGTATGATTCCACTTACATGAAATTCTAGAAAGGATAGTGGGCATGGGATGTTGTTGCTTAATGGTTTATAGAGTTTCTGTTTGGAATGATGAAAAACTTGGTCAGAAACACATAGTAGTGATGGTTGCACAATAGTGAATACAATTAATGCCACTGAGTTGTACATTTAAAAAGGGTTGAAATGGCAAAATTCATTCGAAATTTTTTTAAATTAAAAAAGAGTTTTTAAAGATTGTATTTATTTGAGAGAGAATGAGAGAGAAAGAGCACGAGACAGGGAGGGTCAAAGGGAGAAGCAGACTCCCTGCAGAGCAGGGAGCCCGATGCTGGACTCAATCCTAGGACTCCAGGGTCATGACCCGAACCGAAGGCAGTTGCTCAACCAACTGAGCCACCCAGGCGCCCTCATCTGAAATATATTTTACCACATTTTTCTTTAAAGATTTTAATTATTTATTTGACAGACAGAGATCACAAGTAGAGAGGCTGGCAGAGAGAGAGGGGGAATGCAGGTTCCCCGCTGAGCAGAGAGCCCGATGTGGGGCTCGATCCCAGGACCCTGAGATCATGATCTGAGTTGTAGGCAGTGGCTTAACCCACTGAGCCACCCAGGTGCCCCATATTTTACCACATTTTTTTAAATGGACAAAGAAAAGATAGACTCAACAATGACATACCCTTCATCTACTAGAATGATTAAAATATAAAAGAGAATAACCAGTATTGGCCAGGATGTCAAGAGAGTAGAACCCTCATATACTGCTAATAGGACTGTAAAATACTGTAGCCACTTTGGAAAACAATCAGGAAGTCCCTTAAAAAGATAAGTGTAGTTACTATATGACTTAAAAATTCCACTCTTAAGGGTGCCTGGGTGGCTCAGTTACTTAAGCAATTCCACTCTTAGGTATGTACCCCAAAGAAATGAGAACATATGTCCATACAAAACTTGTACACTAGTATAGTCACACTGTTCATGATAGCCAGACATGGAAACGAC
>ML111801.1:0-24739 GCA_003697995.1 Taxidea taxus jeffersonii
GGAACACTTCTTACAAAATGAATAAGAACATGTGTATCTTCTGTACAGCTTTCTAGGTTCACTTTGTTTTTGCCCTGGTGAATGAAGCAGCAGATGAGGAAGGACCTCCATTCAGATTTTAAACTAAATGTCTCTGGGGTGTCGTTGGCTAGAGTGAAGCAAGTTCCCATAAATGGTCTATGCTACTCTTATATGAAGTCTAATTCAGGCTATTTCCTTCATGGAGAATCTCTTCAGGGTCATATATCTTTTACTAAGTGCCTGCCATTAGGGCAAGTGACATCATAAAATTTGATTAACTGTAGACAAGTAAGACGGTGGGATCTCCACAGATGGATGGTATGAATCTGCTCACTCTCTGGGTGTGGTTCCAGTAGGGTCATCTATCAGTGCTCCTTGCAGTTGAATGTGCATAGGAATCACCTGGGGATCTTGTTAAAACGTGGATTCTGGCCTGGGTGGCTCAGTAGGTTAATGCCTCTGCCTTCGGCTCAGGTCTTGATCTCAGGGTCCTGGGATCGAGCCCTGCATCGGGCTCTCTGCTCAGTGGGGAGCCTGCTTCCCCCTCTCTCTGCCTGCCTCTCTGCCTACTTATGATCTCTATCTGTCAAAAAAAACACAAAAAACAAAAAAAAAACATGGATTCTGATTCCATAGGTTTGGAATGGAGTCCGAGATTCTGCGTTTCTAACAAGATCCCAGATGATGCCTACACTGTTCATCTTGGGCCACACTTTGACCTGCAAGATTATACCCCTGACATGCTGTGTCAGCTGAAATTGGGTTTAGAATATTTGCTTTTTTTCCCTCCCTTTTAAGATTGTGATTACTGCAACCACAAAATTCTTTAAAGCTTCTTGGATAAAGAGACTTAGAATAAAGTGAATTTCTCTCAACGTCAGACACAACTTCCCATGATTTTAGATTTTCTTGGCAATTGTTCTTTCTGGTGTATTTCTTAGTATACCTGACATGTTTCATAATAGGATTTTTTTGTTTGTTGTCTTGAGACTTGTTGTTTACATACAATAAAATGTACTAACTAAAAAGGAACTTCACTATCATTTCAGTTTCTTGTTTCACAGATGAGCAAACTGAGGCTAGATTAATTATGTGACTTCACTACTTATATTTTTGAACCTTTTTAACATGCAAAATAATGAGCATTTTGATTTGGAAACAGATCATATTGTTTTGCTTACCAAAAATTATTAAATGACTGCATTGATTACAATTTAACCAATAAGTTCCATAATACAGAATTATTTTTTTCACTGCCTTGAACCACTTTGATGTTTTGCAGACATAGTATATCCTGGCAAAGAGTTGCCAGGAAAATGAATACCTCACATTTTATTGGAGGAATTTAATGGGAACATTCACTTACATGGTAAAAATTACCCTTTGAAAAAAGACATTTAGTTTATTAAGCTAATTTCTGCCAAATCAAAAGGCATTGCCTATAATATTCTAGCAAAGCATACATACACAAGAGACATGATTAAATATAGAACCTAACCCATATGTTTGAGTATAAATTTAAAACATGATAGTAATATGAATGACTAGGTCCTTTCAGTTTTCAAATGTAAAGTTCAAGTGGAAACTTAATTTTATCTGCCTATTTTTTTCAGTGAAGTTTTATTTAAAATTAAAATGGATACATCCCTGCTGTCTCAGCCAGCCCTCCAGATTCCACTGCACAGCACAGTTCTTCTTATATATCTACTTATGCTTCTCTAAAACTGAACTCACATTTTCTATTTTCTCTAAATGCTTTCCATGTTGAACCAAGTGGGAATATAATTCTCCCAACATTAAATTGGAATTGTCTTTGAGTCTTTCTTCTCATTAGCTCCCTATATCATATCAGCCAGTTTCACCAATTCTTTTTTCCAACTGCTTTGGTTATGCTATGAATCTTACTGACATCACCCTTGCTCAAGCCATCCTTAACTCACACCTATTTTAGAAAACATCCCCTCCATCATTTTTCTTCTTCCAGCCTCACTCCAGCTTAATCCACACCTGTTAACACCAGATCATTCCTTTTGAAACCACTATATGCTCACCTTGAGCCGAATCCTTGCAATTGCTCTCCCTTATCTGTAGGATAAAATACAAACTCTTTATCCCAATATTCAAGGCTCTTTAGAGTCCACCGCCGACCTGCCTTTCAGGCTTTACTTTATACTAATCCCAACATAAACCCTCTACTGTAGTCAAATTGCTTGACTTTCTGCCTCCCTAACATGCCATGTACTTTGTGGCTCTATGTCTTTGACCATTTCCCTAGACATGTAGGCATTCCCTCTCCTCTGTTTCCATGGAGATAAACTTAAGTAGAGACTACAACTTTTTGACTGATAAGAAGTGTTAATGGAGTTCAATCTCTTACCTCTTCCACCATTTCAGGAGATTAAGAATGATAAAATTGTAGGTTCATACTTCCTAATATCTGATGAACAGTGTACCAATCATAGCATAAAGCTGGTCATTTCCTATGTACCACATTACCTAAGTTTATGATAAATTAAATTTTTGTGAATATAAAAATCTACAAAATTTGACCATCATAAACAGTATCTAGGAAGTTCAAATGAAGCCCAATGTCCTACATGTTCTGTGGATTGGCTAATGACAAGTTCTAAACTGACATTTCATTGAATCTAAGATTTTTCTGGCCCCAGTAATGAAGTGCTCACACTTTATCCCTTGCTAATATCATGATGAATCCAATAAAAATTCCCAGGCTGGGCATTAAGCAGCATTTTAAAATCTCTCAAATTTTATTAGTGTGTATGTATGTGGAGTAGAGGGAGATTAGCTTATTATAAAAAGTAAATCAACTAATATTTAGTGAGAATAGCCCTTAATAAGGGATGATAGAGAGGAGAATTATCCTCCTCTATACTGAGAATAAATGGAATCTGCCACATACAAGTTAACATTCTTAAGATTAAGAATTAAAACACATTCTGTAGTGACCTTGAAATAATCTATCCCAGATGATTTTATTGGTCGTACAATGTCTTGTTAGGCACATGGCACTACTATAAAGTAAATCAGCTGCGGGTGTTCATGATGATTTGCTCTGAGGTTAGAAGGGATATGATTTTCCAGATAACCTGTGTACTATGATTTGAATTTTAAATACAAAATAATTATAGATATTTGATAACAACCTGTTATAGTTTATGCAGCTAATATTTTCAGTTGACAAAGTATAATAAAACAGTTTGTACATTTTCAAAAAGGAAGAGCACAAATGATATAAAGACATCTTTGGGAAACTGTCTATCTCAGCAAGTGTCAGCAGAGGCCATAAAAACATGTCACCTTCTCTCCAATTGAATGGCAATATATATACCCCAGAGCTTAGAATCAGGGAGGAAATGAGCAAGAAGGAACCAATAAGGATAGAAAGTCTTTATGGACTGTGCGAGTTTACTTGTAAGTGACTAAGATTGTATATGCTGTTACCAATCAAATGGTGGCTCAACAGAAATGTAGTTCTAGTAAAATAAAGAATGATACTTTTATGTGGACTTGAATTCACGGCTTGTGCTACAAGAAATGATTCTCCTCAGGCTGAAGTCTACCAACAGTAAGTTAACTGTTCCAATCAAGTCTATTTTCTACAGAGAAAGTGCAGCCAGCCAGTGCTGAGTAAATTACAAAGTCAGTTATACTGTGGGTGATTCGTTTACTATATAGGTGCATTGTTCTGATCTATTGGTTAGTTTGAATCTGGAATGATGGGATTAATGATACTATGACCACCAAAAAACAGTTAAAAGAATGTCCATAGCAGCTTTATTAATGGACAAAAATTCAAAACAACCCAAAAATCCATCAACAGGAGAATGAATAAACAAATTGTGGTCTATTTATACAATGGAATACTACCCAGCAGTAAAAAAGAATAAACTGACCACTTCCTGTTTCAGAGCTAACATATGAAGAGTTTGGAAACCACCATTTCTGTTCCTACATCAAAAAAAATCTGAAAATTGAAAACCAATGACTTTTCTTGGACCCCATCAGACAACTGAAGTTTCAGGGCAAACTATCACCCTGGAATCTGAAGGGACAGACAAATATAATGACAGCCAAGATCCACTTATAGGAACAGAAGCCACTGGAGCCATAAACTGGTAGGAAGATTTAACTGGTAGGTTTGATGAATTGTTAGAGGCTGAATGTAGACTGGTGTGAGAGTGAGAAATTCTTGGGAGTTGCGTTTTGACAGAAATCCCACGCTTTTAGAGGTATTACTTTCAGGAATATCATGCTGAAGATCCAAGAATGATCTCACTGTAGAGATGTACGTGCGAAGGTCACAGCTCAGAGATGTATGCCTAGAAATTCAATAACTTAGATGAAATAGACCAGTTCCTTGGAAGGCACAAAATTACCAAAACTTACACAGGGAAAATTTGAAAATTGAATAGGCCTATATCTACTAAAGAAACTGAATGAATAATTAATAACTTTCAGGAAAAGGAAGTACCAGGCTCAGATGGTTTCACTAGTGAATTATACTGGACATTTAAAGAAGAAATGAGGGGTGCCTGGGTGGCTCAGTGGGTTAAAGCCTCTGCCTTCAGCTCAGGTCATGATCCCAGAGTCCTGGGATCGAGCCCCGCATGGGGGTGGGGGGTGGTGGCTCGGCTCAGCAGGGAACCTGCTTCCTCCTCTCTCTCTGCCTGCCTCTCTGCCCGATTGTGATCTCTGTCTGTCATAAATAAATAAAATCTTAAAAAAAATAAAATAAAGAAATGATACCCAGTCAAATTCTGGCTCTTTTGAAGAAATCGTTTCTGAGGTCATTGTTTGATTTTTGTTCTGAGATCAGAAGAGCTCTTCCCAGCTGCCCTATTTCCTGGTTCTTTCCCACAAACCAGCTAGTCTACAATTTAGCCTCTATCTTGAATATCCTCCCAATATCCTCTCACCACATCCTTTGCAGTTCTTCAGAGCACTTTTAGACTGAACTTCTTCACCCTATTGCAAATGAGGTTGATTTTGTGGGGATGACTTTGTTTTTGGTCTGTTTCCCCCCAGAGGCAAAATGTTTGAGCCAGGGCTCTAGAGCTGAGGACAGAAATGACAACAAGCTTGGAACTGGGATTCCCACTCCGGAGGGTGAGCGCTCAGTGGGTGGGGACCAGAAGGCTGGCGGGGGCGGGGGGGGGGGGGGTTTTGGGGGGGGGTGGTACCTCTCCACTTGCCTCTCCTGGCAATGGAAGGGCAATTGTTGTTCCAGTGTTCCCAGCATGCTACTTTCAAGACAAAACTTCTGTTCCCCTAGTGGGAGCTAAAGGAATGGAGAAGAAGGGAGCCCCACCTCTCAACCATATTCAACAGGGACTTGACTGAGTCTTCCATGGGGAATCTGTGTTTAGGTAGATAGAAACTCTCTGACCTTCTAGTGGCACTAATTTCTGTTGAAACCACGGATAATCAGAATTTAGATTATATGGGTGCTGAATATATATATATATATACACACACACATGTACATGTATATATATATACACACACAAATAATAAAGTATTATTTATGTTCATTGCTGTCTAATTTATGTTATTCTACCATATTTGCTTTTTTAACTAGAAAGGAAATAAGTTGGGAGGAAGACCAGGCTTATATTAACATGTCTGAGGACAAGTCTCGAAGGAGAGCAGAAGTATATGAGGAAGCAGAGAATTTTTAATTAATGATAAGGGCTATAAAATATTGGACTAATAGATTAGCATGTCATATCTTTCTCATTATTTTGTCAGAACAAAATAAAGAGTGTTAAATGTAGTTTTAATATTGCCACTGCTTAGATGGTGTTAGCATTCGAGCTGCTCCTGCAATGTTTACATTGTAGATTTTACATCAGTAACCTTAACAGCTTATGAAATGCTGGCACATACATGATGGTTTTTCATTTCTTTTCTCTTGATAATCCTGTAAAGTAGATGAAACCGAGGGTCCACCCAACAGAGATGGTAAAGGGAAGAGCCTGGACTCAAATCCTCACCCATTCCTGGTGCTTACTTCATTCGATAATCTCCCAGACCATGTACATTATTAATAACTTGTACTAACTACACTGTAGTAGGACTCCCTTCCTTGGCTGCTGGATCATCTCTATCGTAACTGCATTTAGAGTTTAAAACCTGTGGGTCTGATAAGACAATAAAGGATACCCAAGTCTCTAACTCCTGTTAAAAGATGAACTGAGGCATATTAAAAATTTCAAGAATTTATTTGAGCAAAAATCGATTAGGATGGGGCAGTGCCAAAGTAGAAGTGGTTAGGAGCGCTCCCCTGACAGAAGCTTGGCTGGAGACTTTTATAGAGAAAAGGCAGAAGCAAAATCAGGAAATTATTGATCTGCTACAGCTTAAAGCCTCCTTGGCTCTTTGTGATCAGCTGTCCTCAGATTTCAACTTCATAACCTTGAGGCATCTACAGACTTAAATTTTGGTTGGTTTGATTAGACTCCCTGGCAGTCTAATGGCCTCTTTGTTTAATTAATTTAATGCTCCAGTTGCCTAGTCTTAGTTCTTAGTTGGACCTCTTCTCTGACCACTTTTTACCTCCATTATTAGAAGTTGCCTTTCCTAAGAGTGTCATAGCACCTTAGGTTTACCTCTGTCAATTATTTATCATCTGTCTATAAATAGCTCTTCTCACTAGAATTAGCACAGAGCCAAGGCCCATACTAGATAATCAAGGAAAGTTGGCTGACAACATAAATGTGTATTCTTCTACCTCCTCTTAATTGCTTTCTGTTCTGCAGTGGTAAGTTTTTTCACCCTTGCTTAGCCTGTTGGTCATTGTCATTATGGCTTTTTAACCCCCTGTGTGAACTACCATCAATTTATAGGCTTCTAGGCTTACTAAGGTATTCCCAGAGAGACTGGAGAGAGTAGGCAAATGTTATACCAACTTTCAAGAAGCAATGTGATGTCGATGCTATTGTGTTTTAGGAGATTAATACATATTTGCTTAATGAATAAACAAAGGGAGAGGAATTAACTTTCCCAATGATGAGGACACATTTTCTGGGATAGAATCCAAAGTAAATTCTGTTCCTCAGAAGGTAGCTCTTACCAGAGACTACGTAATTCTGTGAAGGCCTGTGTGCAGATCTGAGCAACTGCGGGAACCTGAGAAAACTTACCCAGTTCTCTAGTAGCTAACATTAAGGTTGGGAAACATTTTTTTTAAATAAAGTTATATTTTTAAAAATAAAGTTATATTTACAAATTTTAAAACCTATATATATCAGAATTATATATTTATTTATATATTACACATCACATTTTATATTATACATGTTCCATATTATATAAGTAATACAATAATCCATTAAAATGATACTTGCAAATCAATGTTTACTCATATGTAAAGAAAACTGCAATATATTAAGCCAATGACTAAGTTGTACAAAATATGCTTCTGTGTTTATTTGTTTTTTTTTTTTTTAAGATTTTATTTATTTGTTAGAGAGAGAGCGCGAGCACAGACAGACAGAGTGGCAGGCAGAGGCAGAGGCAGAAGCAGGCTCCCTGCCGAGCAAGGAGCCCGATGTGGGACTCGATCCCAGGACGCTGGGATCATGACCCCAGCCGAAGGCAGCCGCTTAACCAACTGAGCCACCCAGGCGTCCCTATTTTATTTGTTTTTTAAAGATACTTTTTATTTATTTGAGAGAGAGAACACATGAACTGGGTAGAAGAGCAAGGGAGAGGGATAAGCAGGCTCCCTGCTGCACAGCACAGCGGCTCCATCCCAGGAGCCTGAGATCGTGACCTGAGCCTAAGGCAGATGCAGATGCTTAGCCAGCTGAGTCACCCAGGTGCCCCTTGTTTAAAAAATAAGCATGTATAGGAAACTCTCTGGAAGATGTGTACCAAAATGTTAACTGTGGGTGCCTCTAGGCAATGAGATTAAAAGTGATTTTTGCTTTCTTCTTTGAATTATTTTAGTATCTGCATATTTAAAAAGGAAATAGTCTTTGAGATTTAAAAAACAGAACACTACAGTTAGTCTCAATTTGTGGTATGTGTTCAATGTCACCTGTTGTTAATAATCAGTGACACTAAATGGTCTCTGGGGCTTAGCCAGGAGAGAGTGATGATAGTATCTGGGGCATAGATAAGAAAGAAGGATGGAAAAAAGGAAATGAACAAACAAAAAATGAGAACGGGTTGGCTAAAAACAAAATTCTTCCAGAAATATTTGCAAGTCATAGGTTCCCAGAGAAGGCTTTCTTTCCTTCGTACACATTCCTGTTCAACAACATTGCCTAGAGGATGCAGAATCCCCAAGATTGTGGCAACAATAAGAAAGTGCTCTAATTCAGTGGTAGAGTAGAAGAAAAGAAGAGAAGATGGTCAGTCTAGGACAGTGCTCCTTGACTTCTATCAAGGAAAGTACCACGTCACCTGCTTATCTGGTTTTTAAGTTCTAGAACAACGTGGAATCAATTATTTTGAAATTTGCTTGTATTAGCTACTTGAAATTTATTCAGTGTCTCTCAGCAGATTAAACACATGTTAAACTAAGTCAAATATCTATTTTTAATATATTCCATCCTTCATGAAATCAGTTGTTTTGCAATATATGGTGATTTTGAACTACTCAAATTCACTAATTATGTTTTAAAAATATAATTAAATAATGGCACCATATTTTTAAAGTAAAATCAGTTTGAAAGTATTAGTCTGAACACTACATTTTTTTTGTAGGGGAAAACTCTCTGGGGCTGGGGAAATAATCCACAGGAGACCTGCAATTTTTTTTAAAAGATTTTATTTATTTATTTGACAGAAATCACAAGTAGGCAGAGGGGCAGGCAGAGAGAGAGGAGGAAGCAGGCTCCCCGCTGAGCAGAGAGCCCAATGCGGGGCTCCATCCCAGGAGACTGGGATCACGACCTGAGCCGAAGGCAGAGGCTTTAACTGAGCCCCCTCCCCCCCGCACTGAGCCACCCAGGCACCCCTGCAATTTTTTTTTAAAGGTTTTATTTATTTATTTGACAGACAGAGATCACACAAGTAGGCAGAGAGGCAGGCAGAGAGGGGAGGGGAGAAGCAGGCTCCCTGCCAAGCAGAGAGCCCGATGCGGAACTCGATCCCAGGACTCTGGGATCATGACCTGAGCCGAAGGCAGCGGCTTAACCCAGTGAGCCACCCAGGCATCCTGAGACCTGCAATTTTTATGGTATTATTGTTGACAATAGAAAAGAGCTATAATGAATGAAAAAAACATAGGATCAAGAAATTATATAGAGCTTGAATATTCACTCCACACCATTATTAATTCTACAAAATAATGGTAATATTGTATTAGTATTACTGTGTTGTACAAAAATAATAAATTTAATAATATAATAAAAGTGATCTTAAGTACAATGACTAGTAAATGATATTATTAATCTTTTTCAAATGGTTATATTGATAGTAACTTATTAAGGACATTGACATATAAGGGATGAACTGAGCTGACTGAACATTTTGGTGACATCTGATTTCTGGGTTTATTGCTTGACTTCCTTGATTGTGTCTGAGGCAATTTCCCTGGAAACCCTTGGCCCCCAATTTGGATAGTTGTTCCAGATGAAATTTAAGCTTATACTTGTTTACAAAAATTATGCTTTCCCTGATTTGGTGACCTCCAAAGGGAAAAAGATGATAAACATAACAATTGCATTATTTTTGTTTTTTCTACAGTGTAAAACATCATTATTAAAATAACCAATAGTAATAATTAACAACTATCTACTTTCTAACATTTGTATACAGATTTTAATAATTATATGATTCAGAAAACTTGTTAAACAGATTCAAACATCTAACTACAGCTCTCTATTTTCCTCACCAAACTTCATCTGCTCCCCATCTTGTTCTTTTTTTTTTTTTCCAGGTTTCATCTGTAAGTTTGGATAATCACTCACTCTCAGCTTTGATTAGTCAAAATTATTCTTTCTCCAGCTCTGATTTTTAACTCCATATTTCACATTTCAAATGTTATTTATAACTCTTCAGGGAAAAATTATTAAGTTGCCTTTCCAAAGCTCCTATTATTTATGTGAAAATGTTAGGTGACCATAAACTTTAACTGGATATTAGTGTTAGTTATTGTCATTTCTTTCTTTTTTCAAAGAAAATAATGACATTTGAAAGTAGCAGATGAATGTACTATAGATCATCAGAAGGGATACAGGTCATTGCTACCATTCATGCGTCTTGATATGACTCACATTTAGTGGGAAATAAATATTTAACATAAAAGCTGCAGCAAGATAGCGAGTGAAAACAGTTTTCGACATGACTATAATTTCTATGGTTTGAATGAAGAAATAGCCACAAAGAAAAGGCTTTCCTGGTACACAAAAAGGTTTTTCTGATGTGTACTGACTACATGCATTGGTTTTGGATTCAGGTGGACCTGAATTATTTTTCAAAACTGTATTAATTTTTAATCACACGGTGCCTCATGAATAAATTTTCCTGATAAGAATTCAAACACAACAGATAAACATAAAACACCCTTGACTGTCTTTCCTCACCCCCAATCCTAGTCCCTTTACGGGAATAATTATTGCTGTCAGTTTGGACATATTCCCCCAGAAATTTTCTAAAATATAGAGATATTCCTATAAATATAAATATGTTATAGGTGTTAGCAGATATAAAAAGACCTCCATAGGAAACCATTAATATTTTATTCAATCAAAATTGTATGTCAGGAATTTTTCCATAGCCAGCAATGAATACAAATGATTGTTTCTATTTATTTGTTATGAAAAACAGTACACATAGTAGTGAAATACCCTTGTGTTAACTTCTTTATGCAAATAGGGGAAGAGTAATACTGCTGTTTTATGGTATATGGGCATTATTTGGGTTTACTGAGCACTAATGTGTCCTGTACACTTTCCCCAGTTTCTGAATCAAAGAACTGAGGCATAGGGTGAGTAAGTATTTACTTACTTACTTACTTACTTATTTATTTTTAGAGAGGGAAGGGTGGAGGAGGAGCAAAGGGCAAGAGACAATCTTAAGCAGGCTCTATGCCCAGCCCGGAGCCTAAAGCAGGGCTTTACATCTCACAACCCTGAGATCATGACCTGAGCCAAAATCAAGAGTTGGATGCTTTACTGACTGAGCCACCCAGGTGCCCCGAGAGTTAAGTATTTTTAGTAAGAAGATAGAAACTAAATTGTGAGAGATTAAGAACTCACTACAGATTATATAGAGATTAAGCGACAGAGCAGGAATCTGCTCCTGGAGCGTTCTGAAGTCTTCACTGTGTTGCTGCGCTGTCTCTGGAGTGGATAACCCTACACTGAACAAGTAACAAAACAGACAGATTTGCACTCTCCCTCTGGTCGTGGGTGAGCTCCCATTAGCCTTCAGCTTCACCAATACCTGATATCATCAAATGGTTAAATATTTGCCAATCGGACGGGCAAAAAAATAGTATCTCGTTATTTTAATTTGTGATGTTGAACATCTTCTTACAGTTTATCATACATTTGTAGTCCCTTTTCTGGAATTTATTTTAAATAGATCTGGGATGTGAGGGCGATCTTATTGCAACATCTGTCACCTCATTGATCGCCAAGGTTGATTTGCCTGCTCTGTTGGCTAGCCTGAGGTCCCCTTCCGCCTTCACCACTCCATGTGCGTCCCTCCCCAAGCTGCTGCACAAGCTCAAAGAAGACGACCACCCCCGGTAAGGGATACCCCCGATCTTACATCAAGAGTATCTGGGTAGCTGCGCTCCCCTGCTAGACTCTCCCAACTAACTCTCAAGGTCCATTGTAGGAGAATGTAGGGTAAAAAAGTATAAAAAAAGGGATCTGAAAACTGAAGGATTAGATGTAAAGATGAAATGAATCCATAGGCTGGATCTCTCTTCTCTCTCTCCACGCATACACTCACACGCCAAAGAGTTGGTGTTTCTGTATGTTTCCAGATAAATACCTGTAACATATTAAACTATATAATCAGCATGTGCACATGTACCATACAAATGGTTTACAGACATGCTATGTGGCCTGGGTGTTGATGAAGGACACATTCTGTGCAGCTCATTGTCAGCTGGTCCCCATCTAGCTTCATTGTCTGTCTTTCTATGCCCCAGGCTGGGAAGATGGCCAGCACAGGACTGCCTCTCACTGGCTCCTGTGTGCCCTTTGGCTTCTTGCTATGTTCAGCCAATGTCGGGGCCTGTAGGAGATCAGAGGGCAGCAGCAGAAACAACCTCCATAGTTATCTCTTTGTGTCTCCACGGCTGTCTTGCTGTGGATGTGGCAGAACTTGCCTCCACTGTGGCCACAGCTCTTGCTAGGCAGAGCTCCAGCTCTGGCGGGATTCCAGTTGAACAGTTTTCTCCCCTTGCCTTTTGAGGCCCAGGGCTTGTCAGAGCTTCCCACTGTTCTACCTCCTGGGGGTTTCCCACCCCTTACCGGTCCCTGTCACACTGCCCACTGTTCTGTGAGTAGTCCTTCTACGAAAATCTTCTTGGCTATGTGATCTGGAGTAGCTCCTCGAGTTTTTGCTGCGACATTGCTGGGCACAACTTCTAATTAGAGTACTAATGACATTTTAATCTAAGAGTAGCTAGGAAAATCTCTTTCCTGATTGTGATCCAAATCCTCTTCTTACAGAAAATCAGATTCTGCATAACCCACTTATATTCCATATCCAGTAGACCCATGCCGATCCGTGCTGTACTATTTGCTCTTCTCATAGCTGTGATTCTTTCCAGCAGGAGTGAAATGGGAAGTCCCACCTGATGTTTACACAGTGTCACCAATTGTTTTGTGCAGGCTAAACTTGTGCCCCAAAGGGCATATATATTTTTTTACTTTGGAAAATTTCAAACACATATAAACGTAGATAGAATAATGTAGCGAACCCATACCTACCCCAAACTCAGTTTCAATAATTATCAACACATAGCCAATCTCATTTCATCCATACCTGCATCCACTCACTCTCTTCTCGTGTTATTTTGAAGAAATCTCAGAGCGCTTCCTCCGTAAATATTTTGGTAGATGTCCTTGATATTGTCAAATATGTAGTGTTCAGAAGTCCACTTGTCTTGTATTACATGTTTAATAGTTTGAATTAAGACTCGGCATTTCAGTTGATTATCATGTTTTTAATTTTCCTTTGATCCACTGGTTTCTCACCCACTTCTTTTTTTCCCTTGCGATTTGTTGGGTGAAGACACAGAGTCAGTTGTTTGAAGAATTTCCCATAATTTGAAATTTGCTCTTTGCATGTCCGTATTGTTTTGTAGCATATCTCTCTAAATTCTGTATTTCCTGTAAGTTAGTAGTTGAAAAGTGGTAAGGGTTCTATCAGATTCACATTAATCATGTATGCTTTTTTAAGACCATTTAAAAAGTGGTGTTGTATTCTTTAATCAAGAAACATCTAATCTCTAGTTGCCCTTCTTTTATGGACGTTTGATTCTGAAAGCCTAGGTCTGCTTGGACTTGCAAAACGGTAGTGACTACATTCTATTATTTCTTCATTTATTGTCTGGAATATTTCTGTTAAGAAAAATCTAAAAGCAAAATTTTCCTTTGTCTACTATTTGTTTATCTGGTGGTAGACTTTATACCGGGAAGGCAGGAGAAATGATCAATTAAAAAAATTTTTTTTATTATTTTTAAAACGTTGAGTTGGTTTATTATATCCTC
Source organism: Taxidea taxus jeffersonii (assembly GCA_003697995.1). Lineage (NCBI taxonomy): Eukaryota > Metazoa > Chordata > Mammalia > Carnivora > Mustelidae > Taxidea > Taxidea taxus. The sequence goes on from ML111801.1 coordinate 13,728, forward strand.
CAATGGTGACTAGTTTATTTTAATATAATTATGAATTCATGAAATTAGACACATTACTTTGTTTCAGTTATTATCCTTAATGGGAAGCAAATTGTCCCATCTTTGGCTTCTTTAAATTAGCAGTAAGTCTTGTTAACATAACCCTAACGGTCTGATAGTTTTCTTGCTATCTGGTATTCCAAACTCATCTTACACATTTATGGCCCTAGATTTGGAATCAGCCCATTCTCCCAGAATTCCTGTTTTCTGTTTTTCCTTTTTTGTTTTTTTTTTTAATTGGAAAATGGTTTTTCAAGATGAGAATCTGAGCATTAGGGGTATTTATTGCCATTGATTTCTCTTTGTTTCTTTCTATTGGCAGAATTCAAGGGGAAAAAAACAATATAACATGTATTATGAGTTCTTTTACCTTCCATTCAAATTTAGATCTACATTTGAATCACTTTTCTACTGCATAGAAGGTAGGTCTGAAAATCATTGTAAATAAGAACTAAAGCATTGTTTATCTTGTTGTCCAAAAATGTATATTTAACAATTCCAGAATACAATTAGCAGTTGTGTTTCTTTTTCTTTCTTTTTTTTTTTTTTTAAGATTTTGTTTATTTATTTGACAGACAGAGATCACCAGCAGGCAGAGAGACAGGCAGAGAGAGAGGAAGGGAAGCAGGCTCCCTGCTGAGCAGAGAGCCCGACTCGGGGCTTGATACCAGGACCCTGGGATCATGACCTGAGCCAAAAGCAGAGGCTTTAACCCACTGAGCCACCCAGGCGCCCCAGCAGTTGTGTTTCTATCTCTTCTGTGCTTTTGGTCACCTGAAGCTGACTTTCCAATAGGTTTCTCAGGATAGGTCCTCATTTCTTAAATTCCTGGATGTTCATAAAACTTCATGGCTTTTATAGTAAAAAGTGATTATCTGGTATTCTATCCTTATACTTAGTACTGCACAGTTCTCCTTAGAGAAGACAACCCTGAACATTTTCAGGGTTTTTTCAGCCTCTTTTTGTATACAAATGGCACATCCCTGATGCACTTTCTAATCAGGAACTTCTCTGGTTTTAGCAGTCCTTTCAAATTCTTACATCTTTCTTCTTAATTCTCATTGAACCTCATTATATATGTCCTTAATTTTGCACATGTCCTCAAAAATATTAAAATCTAGTGAATTTTTACATTCACTTGATATTTTCATTTATTTGGGAGAGGGAGGAGCAAAAGGACAAGGAGAGAGAGAATCTTAAGCAGGCTTCACACCCAACACCGAGCCTGCCTTGGGGCTCATTCTCGCAACCCTGAGATTATGATGAGCCGAAATCAAGTTGGACACTTAACTGACTGAGCCACCGAGGCACCACCAACTTGATATTTTTTTTTTTAAGATTTTATCTATTTATTTGACAGACAGATCACAAGTAGGCAGAGAGGCAGGCAGAGAGAGAGGAGGAAGCAGGCTCCCTGCTGAGCAGAGAGCCTGATGTGGGGCTCGACCCCAGGCCCCTGGGATCATGACCCGAGCCGAAGGCAGAGGCTTTAACCCACTGAGCCACCCAGGCGCCCCGATATTTTTTTAAGAGCACATTTTAAAGGGACAAATTATAATTTATGCAAAACATATAATATAGAGGGTATATATTACATATAGTTAGGGATTTATGTATACACACACACACACACATATATATATAAAAGCATATACCATATGTATCTGTTGTAAGGGGTTGCTCACAGGAGAGAGAAGAGGTGAAGAGGAAAGACAGACTCCATTTTGGGTATAATAAATGTAAGGGAAAATATTTTATAGGTAATTTATAAATACATAAACACATATATAGTACATACATGTTTTTTATGTATAATTTGACTGTACATTCCTAAAGGTATTTCACCTAAGGGCAGCACACACATACAAACATATCTATAGAAACTTTCTCACAGACTGAACCATAAAAATGTCACAGGCTCCACAGAGACCGGTATTTTTTATTTCTTTGAGTCAAGATACTGTGTTAATAAATAGAATCAAATTAAAATGTGCTTCCAAATATGTATCTCCTCTTAAAGTCGTTGGTTATTTCCAAGTGACTTTAAAATATTTTCCCTTAAATGAATTATACCTCAAGTTAAGTCCAGCTTCCTTCTTAACCACCTCCTTCTCTCATCAGCAATGCACACATACCAAAATATCTCCAAAAATAGTTCCCCTCCACATTTCTCATTTCTGTCTGGTCCATTCTTGTAATCCACCAGGCCCACAACTTGAGCATCATCTGTGGTTCTTTTCTCTCCTCTCTTGCATCTTCCATATTCAATCTGTCATATCTCCCGTGGGAAGACTCCTTGGATTCCCTTCTTTATCTCCAGTTCCCCTGTATACTCTTGAGTATGCAGCATTTTTAACAACAAAGCCATGTTTATTTCTCACTGGAATGAAACTGGGTTTTGCAACCACAGAGGCCTTGGTTCAAATTCTGGCTCTCCCACTTAAAATTTATATTTTATTGATGAATTAATCTTTCTGTTGTTGAGGTGGGTTTTTTTTTAAGATTTTATTTATTTATTTGACAGAGATCACAAGTAGGCAGAGAGGCAGGCAGAGAGAGAGGAGGAAGCAGGCTCTCTGCTGAGCAGAGGGCCCAGTGCGGGGCTGGATCTCAGGACCCTGGGATCATGACCTGAGCCGAAGGCAGAGGCTTTAACCCACTGAGCCACCCAGGCGCCCCTGTTATTGAGTTTCTTCATCAGAATATCTAGGTAACATTAATTCCTTATGAGGCTGATATGAGTACAAAGGTAATAATGGTTCTGACCAAAGCCCTGTGCCTGACATAAAGTAGATGTGGAGCTACATATTCTGTTGTCTTCCTCTTTTTTAACAACTTGTAGCGCTTCACTGATAAGCATGACGTGGCTGTAAGAACTCTGAGGGTCCTTTTTCCCTTATCCATGGTGAATATAAAGAAATTTAGCCACCAAATAGTCTATTCCTCTCTCTCTTTTTTCTCCCTTGATTTCATGCCCCAAATCCAAACTGACCTTTTATCTTTCCCTAACCCTGATTTTCACATTGTCCCTCATTAAAATGAATGGATCTTGGATTGATTCTCGGTCCTCCTGTCCCTGCCTTAATAATCTCCTTCATGATCCAGTCCTTCCTAGACCAAGGTACCTGCTTTGCACTTGACAGTATCTCTTCTAAGGGCCGGGTGTTCTCAGTCCTTGCTTATTCATTGGAGCTTTGCCAACCATCGGCAGGGTTTCCTGATATGAACCACCAATGCTGCTTATCTGCGTACTGGGATCTTTAAGAATCACATAATCCCGGATTTCTCACTGACTTGCTTGCAAATCCTATTTTGTCCGTGTTGGATTGCCTTGATGTTAACTCCCTTAGGAAACATCTGCTTGCCATATCAAGAGTCCACCCCAAATATGCTACTGGGTTTATCTGCTCAGTGTCTGGTCCTTCCAAACTTGTAGCCCTGATTCAAAAATATGACTGTCTTTGTCTGTTCTCATTCTCTCTAATTAACAGGATGTGGCCTACTATGTAACATCATTAGCTTGACCTTGGAGTTTTGAAACAATTTATCTGTTCTCTCCGAATCCACATATTGTTTTCTGTGCTCAAAGTATCCAGTTGACTGAAGCTAGACTAACCTTCAAAGCACATAGCTCTTGCTTTTTTACTCCTTACTGACTCACCATGCTTCCCTATTAGATCATGTCCAGTGTCAAAGCCTGTCTTTGAAGTTCCTCTGTAAACTGACTCTTTTGAGAAAATTGATCTTACTCTTGGAGGCATCCTTCACTCCCTCAGGCTTGTCTACACTGGCCTCTAGCCAGTTATATTCTTATCATTCTGCCATTGCTTGGGCTGTTCCAAGAAGAAGCATCTTCCATTTTCCCCTCCTACAATGAAATACCACCTTTTCTTGAGTCCCAATCAAGCTTTATCTTTCTCAGAAGGTGTCTCTAACATTGCCCCTACTCATAGTCGTTTTTTTCTTCTCAGCTCCTACAGTTTTTATACAATATCATTTACCTTGAGAGTGTACTTAATTATGCAGCTAATTGAAATATATTAGACACAGTTCAATTAATGATGTCCACAGTGTGGACCAAATCAGAAACCTGGCAGTCATTCTGGAACTTTCTTCAATCCTTCCATATTGTATTCTTATAAATTTCCCCCCAAATCTGCCCTGAATTCATCTCTTTCTATGGGTCCTTCCCCTGCCAAAGCACTCCGCATTTTTCTCCTGGTTATGGAAACTTCCCTGCTTACTGGCCTCCCTCTCTTCAGTCTTGACTCACACACATCTATACTCCATGTAACAACCAGAGCAATGTTTCTAAAAGGAAAGTTCCCCCCTCATTTAAAACATTCATTGGCTTTCGGTTTCTCTTAGAGCAAAATCCAAAGTCATTCACAGAGCTCAAAAGACCTGTATACTCTGGTCCCAGCCTACTTCCCCAAGTTTACTTGTAACATTTCACTACCTGGGAAAGGTCCTTTTTATAACATGCTCCAGGCACTCTGAACTCCTCGAAGTTCCTCTGCGAACATGCTCTGTCCTTCCTCAGGGCCTTTGGACCTGTTAGTCTCCCTCGGCTAGGAAACACAACTTCCCATCTGACTCCCTTCTCCTGCTTAATGCCTTTCTTCCTGGCTTCAGTCTAGATATCACTTGCTTAGAGAAAGCTTCTCCGAGTCACCAAATCAAGGTGGGTCACCCTGATTTTGTTCTTCTGTACCAGAGCTTATGGTTCTTTTCATGCAATTTAGCCTACTGCTTGTGACTGCCCCTTTACTGTCCCCAGATAGTAAACTTCCGAAAGACAATGGCTCTGTCTTATCCAGTATTGTGTTCTCACTGTCCATCACAGTTCCCCGCACAGAATAAACATACAGTAAATAATTATCCAAGGAAATGACTGGAAGAAGGGGAGGAAGAAGGGAGAAATGGGTGGAAGAAAAACAAGAGAGAGAGGGAGGGAAAGGTTGCTCTCTCTTCTAAATTTTGAGCTCTTTAGAGCAGGCAGGATCTGTATCTTATACTTCATTTGAATAACACACTCTTGTTAATTGATTAATAAGAGCCAAGATATACTTAGAGTCTTTATAGATATTCTCACTGCTAGAAACTTTTCCCCCTAGGTATTCACACATCAGGCTCCTTCACTTTATTTTATATTTTGCTCAAATATGGCCATTCTTGGACTTTTTCTTCTACCCATTCTATTCCCATTTCCAGCGCACACTGTCACATCGTTCTCTTATTTCTTACAAAGGCTCCTGAACTGCTGCATTAGTTTTCTATTGCTGCGTAACAATATACCAGAAACTTAGCAACTAAATCAGTACGCATTTATTAGCCAACATTTTGTAGGTCCCCAATTTGTCATGGTGTGGTTGAATCCTCTGCTTCGTGTCTGCTTAGGTCTGGAATCAAGGTGTAAGCAGGGCTGAATTTTCTCTGGAGTCTTAGGAAAATCTGCTTTGGGGCTCATTCAGGCTGTTGGTAGAAGTTAGTTCATTGCAGTTGTAGAAGTGGGTCTTAGTTCTCTTGCTGGGTTCTCTCCGCTCCTGGAGGGTGTTCACGTGTCCTTGCTGTATGGCCTCCCTCATCAGCAGTATCAGAGAATGTTCCTCACATTGAATCCTACCACACTTCAAATCTCTGACTTCTCTGTGTTTGACCTCCACACGCAGAAAAAAAATTTATGTTTTTAAGTCAGGCCCATTAAGATAATCTGCCTATCTTAAATTCAACTGATTTGGGACCTTAACTACATGTACAAATCACCTTTGCCACATGAGGTAACATAGTCATAGGAGTGATTTCTGTTATATTCACATTTCTACCTCAACTCAAGTCCAGGGCATTACATAAGAGCAAGAGTCATTTGAGGATATTTTACATTATATTATTTATTATTTATTTATTATGAATTATTTATTATAATGTATAATATTATATTATTTATAATATATTATATAGCTATATTATAATGATAAACAAGGATATAATATATTATAAATAATATAACTATAATAATAGTAGCAATTACTATTATTATTTTGGTGTCAGTCTCCCTCCATTAGAGGGAAAGCTGAATGAGGACCAGGATTTCTGTGTGTTTTGTTGACTGTTGTATCCCATTGGTGGTTGGGATGGTGTCTAAATCATGTCACAGATGCTCAATAAATACATCTTGAGTGAATGAATGTGTCATATGCACAAAAACTAGTTCTCTTTTTAAATCTTGAAGATATTTTGAAAAATGTTTGATGTGCAGAAATGAAGTTCCAGTATTTAAGTTGATATTAGTTCAACCAGGTATTTTAACAACTAGTTCATAATTATTTATGTCAAAAGAGATAATTGGTGGTAGTTTTCTATGTAGGCTCCCCTTTTGTTACCTATAGATGAAGCAGAGCTACCCTAGCTGATGAGATAATTTGTAGTAACTTTCACAAAACACCAGTATCGTTCATGTTTTATCTTCTTTAATCTCTTTTCTTGATTCTTTTAATCTCTCTTCTTTTCTTGAAAAGCCAGAAGTTGGCATACATTCTCTCTGTCTCTCTCCACATACTACTAGGACACTAGTAAGAATTGATTTAGCATGGCTTTAATTCATCTCAGTCTTCAAGCCTTCAACACCAGTTGGCCTAATGAAGGAATTAGTTATGCATGTAGGGTGGGAAATCAGTTTTATATATAACACTCTAAGATAAAATAAAAAGTGAAGATATAGCACAAGTACTATTAAATGAAAGGAATATATTAAGGTGTGTTGTTCTGGTAAAATAACACATTCTACAAAAGGAGAGGCATATATTAAGAAACACATATCTAAATATGAAGCAGTTACATATTATTATAAAAGCAAGATTTTCAAGAATGTGAATCAATTTCTCCTTTATTACGTGCTTACATTTTTCTACTCACAATTATTTTGATTTGTTGTTTAGGATAGCACACATGGAGTGACTTTTTTAACGTGGACCATGTTGAATCAGTGGTTCTATATAAATATATACAAACTGGTGTGTGTTATATTAGTTATGGTTATATGACTATATACAATGTCCTCAAGTTTCATCCATGTTGTCACATACAGCAGGATTTCCTTCTTTTTTAAATGGCTGAATAATATTTCATTTTATATGTAGTTGTATCACATTGTTAAAATCTGTTATCTATTGATGGACACTTAGGTTGTTTCCAGCAACATACTTCTTAATAATCAACAGATCACAGAAAAAAAAAAAAAAAAAAAGGAACTGCCTTCAAGACAGAGCTATCAAGAACTGGGAAGGATCTGAGTTTCTATCCTGCTTACAATTTAACAAATTAGCTTGACGTAGTTTCCAAAATGCTGGGTTAAATACAGAGGACTCTGTTACCCGTGGCACGACAAGCAGCATGAGCAACAGCATATTTGCATCGGTTCTTCTTGACTCCAACTACCAGGGGGTCAAAACAGATAAGCCTAACCTAATGAATGCCAGAGGCTGCATGAAGAAAAACACCGAGTTTAGGAAGCCTGAATCTTTTATGAAGGGAAATAAGTATGATTACTCTGCTTTAGTTGAAGACATTGTCTCTTTCCAAGGTTGTTTACTATTCTTCTAGAATAGTCCAGAAAATGGGCCATTTCTTACTTCTTGTGAGAGACTCATGGGGAATCATCTCCAAGTAAGAATCTACCATAAGGAGAGTAATTAGATGAAACCCTTTATTTGCCCCACCTTTGAGATTAACTGTACCATTCATACCAAGACTGTGTTCCTCCTAAGTTTCCTGGACTGCTTCCTACCAATTATCAAGCATAGCAGGGAGAAAACCAGACCATTCCTACTCAAGATAGAACTCTTTCAATTACTCTACTGAGTAATATTTACACTGGGGCTCCCCATAAGCTTTGCTCTGATTTTCTCAAAACTGCAATTCAGTCTGAGGCTTTTCCTACCCTAACCTCCTTCCTTCCCTCACTTCTTCCACAATTGTCATGTCCCCATCACAATCTGAAGGCTCTCCACACCTATTCCTATTCCCTCTCCTTTTTTCCCTTCACAGGTGTTTTCCCCAAGAAAATCCTTGTGTATCTAATTCTGTATTGACATTTGCTTCTTAGAGAACCTGAACTGACACAGTAAATGCTAAGAGTGGCCTGAGAAAATAGGCAATAAGACCAGGGTTTGGGATTGGATCCCTTAATCTCTAGCTGGAATGTGATGCATAAATAATCCCTGGTGAAAGATGAAAAAAGATGATGAATTATTTGCTTAAAAATTCAGCAATGATGATGAATCACTAAATTCTATTCCTGAAACCAACACTATATGTTAACTAACTTGAATTTAAATAAATTAAAAATAAATTTAAGAAAAGGAAAAAATTAAAAATTGAAGTGAAAGTTATAAACCATAAAAGGAGTAGAATTCACCGGTGGTGATCTTGAAAAGTACTCCAGCAGAGGGGAACTCCTTGCCCAGTGTAATAATGAAGGTATTTGAAAGATATTGAGAGAGCAATTCCTCCAAAGACAGTGGAGTTGACTGCTTATTGATAAGTTGTATTGATGACCTGCAGAGTTATAATGAGAAATTGAAGACAGTGAAATAATAATTAAAAGTAAAGTGTTAGACATAGTGAACTTTTTTGTAAGCAACTGAATAGACCCTTACTTCTTGCAGTAGAGGCACTGATACAAAGAAGTACAACACAGGACTTAAATATTACAGTCACGTGGCTCCAGAGACATTGAAATGCTGAGGTGAGGTCTATGCTCTAGTTTGGAAATTTATACCCTAAAGTATGGAATGGATGTTTTCAAAGCTTATGGCTCTGAAGATGAACCCAAACTCCCAGAGGCCCACTGTACATCCTATTAAGAGTTCAAACTTCTTCCAAGAGGAAGACACTTTCTTTTGAGTCAATAGGTGACTCCTTCAGGAGTTGCTCCTAACTACTTTCATGGTTATTAGGCTAATACCTAGGTGAAATCCCAATATAACCTGGCTGGGGGAAAGCTGGAATTGTAAGGAAGAAAAGTGATTCCACTCCAAAGAAGTTGCAGAAATTGGTAGGGGTGAGGGTAATATTAGCAGGAATTGGAGGAATATCCTCAGGATTGTATTTTGAATGATGAAACACGGGCCGTAACATAAGACTAGAAAATCAAGTATTCTTTGATTTTGGATGCTTTCTCAAGATATGGGCCTTTAGCACCCTGGCAGAGAACCAGAGAGCAAACTTACAGCCAGAGAGGTTCTTAGAAACCTGGAGAAAACATTGGTCTACACCTGTCATGGTAGATCTTAGGGAATGGCATAGAAAGGCAAAGAGTGATAGGCATGCTGTAATGGATATATCATATGAATTTAGAAAACGTGAAAGAGGATTGTGTTCTATAAGAGGGTCTAAAAGACATCATTTACTGAGGTCATCAGGAACCCTCTGATGACAGGAGTGCCAATATTTCTAAGTTCAGTGGTGAGTCTTTTTAACTGACCCAGTGCTGATAGTCAGCTATATTGGGTTCCTGCCATCTGGGAAGGGTGAGTAGTTCATCTTCACAGTATCTAATATTCATACTGGGAAGGGTTTAACTTCCTTACTTGCAGAGCTTCTGCAAGCACCACTATCTGGGAACTTATGGAATGGTTTGGTCCATATGGAAGGAATCCCAAACATTATAACATCCAAATAGGGGACTCATTTTATAGTGAAAGAGGGTGAGATTCAGATCTGTTTTTCATATAACGTACAACACCATCTAGAAGAGATCTGATATAACGTTGGAATGGCCTATTGGATGTACAACTGAGGTACCAGTTCCAAGTAACACTCTGAAATGATGGGGTGCCATTCTTCAAGTCACAGTATTTATACTGATCAGAGACCTCCATATAGCTCTGTATTTCCAACAGGAGAGTTCATGGGTCTGGAAACCAATGGGTTAAGGCTAGATTAGTCCCACTTATCAACCCCAAGGATCTACTAGAAGGCATTGTCCCTTCCATCCTTCTAGCTGCATGTTTGAAAGTCCTGGTTTTCAAAGGGTTGCATTCTTTTTTTCTTTTTCTTTTTTAAGATTTTATTTATTTACTTAACAGACAGAGATCACAAGTAGGCAGAGAAGCAGGCGGAGAGAGAGGAGGAGGCAGGCTCCCCTCGGAGCAGAGCCTGATGTGGGGCTCAATCCCAGGACCCTGGGATCATGACTGGAGCCGAAAGCAGAGGCTTCAACCCACTGAGCCACCCAGGCGCCCCCAAAGGGTTGTATTCTTGATAGGAGACATGGCATTCTCATATCTGAACTATAAGCTACAGATACTACCTTGACACTTTTAACTTCTTGTTCCTAGGAATGAAAAAGCAAGGAGTCGATAAACAGGTAATTTACCCGATCAGCAGGAGGAAGTAAGCCTGCTTTTATAGTGGGGGCAGGGATGAATACATGTGGAACCAAGTTATTGCAGTTTCCACTCAAAGAAGGATGTATCTACCCAGTGAGTTACATCCCTCAGCAATGAAGGTTGGGATAAGCTACTATCAGGCATTTCGGGTCCCCTTGTTCAGTAAGCTACTAAGACCTTTAGAAGTTGGGTTGGGTAAGCTACCAAGATTTTCAGAGTGATAACTAAGGGCGATGGGAACTTTAAATGAATAACAGGGAGAGATAGTGGACTTCTTGTGGCCCAGAAACCAAATGTGGCGATGAAGATTGTAGTTTGCCCCTCTTGGAAGGAGAGACTCCCAGAAATTGTGGAGAAAGTGCTCTCTGAAAATAAATGAAGAAATGAATCTTTGTGGCAGATAGGGTGGGCTGTGGCATCCATGGGAATTTGCCAGTCAGATCCTTCTAAAAGAGAAAATCTCCCATGAGGAGTACAGTTAGCTGACAATGTCAGGATCTGCTACAGAATTCTTGCCTTGGCCTTTCTCTTGTTGGGCTGGTCCTAGGGAACAACTGAACATGGTGAGGATATAGAGCCAAG
>ML111801.1:25139-37283 GCA_003697995.1 Taxidea taxus jeffersonii
CATCTAGCTCAAAGAAAGTCTTCTCTAATAGGAGATATTTTCTGAGGCTCCCTTCAGACTTGCAAAGATTTTCAGAGTCTACCTCAGACATTCAGTCTGAGTCTACCACAGCAGTTCAGTCAGTAAGTTCTTGAGCTCTTTTGTTTTTCTCTCAACTTTCCTCTTCCCTTAATAAATCTCTTGCACATGTAATTTCATTTTAAAATATGCATTAGGGCACAAACAATGAATCATGGAACACTACATCAGAAACTAATGGTGTACTGTATGGTGACTAACATAACATAATAAAAAAATAAAATACACTTTTGGGGAACCCAAGGTGATACAACAAGATTTGTGGCATGCAGATAAAGCCATGTTTAGGGGGAAAATCTTCACTTTACATACTTATAGAAGAAGAAATGTCTAAAATCAATGATACAGTCTTCTACTTAAACTAGGAAAAAAACAAATTGAACCCAAAGTATACAGAGTATTTAAGAAATACTTAAAAGGTAGCAAAATTTAATGAAATGGAAAATATAAAAAAAACAATAGAGACAAATAAAAAAAACTTTGAGAAGATCAATAAATTTGATAAACTTCTAGTCACACTGGCCAAGAAAAAAAAAGAGGACATAATTACCAGCATGGGAATGAAAAAAGGAAACATCACTACAAATCTCACAAGCATGCAAAGGATAAGAAAAAACTTATCTGAATGATGCATGCCAATAAAATCAACAAGATGATGTCATGGAACAGTTTTTGAAACACACATCCTACCAAAGCTCACTCATGAAGAAATATTTAGCCTGAATAATAAGTACATATCTATTAAAGAAATTTAATTACTTACCCAAAACCTCACAGAGAAAACTCCAAACCAGATGGCTTTGCTTGTGAATTCTACCAAACTTTTGGGAAAAAATAATACAAGCTGACAATCTCTATTTAGGAAGTAGAATATATGGGCATTCTTTTCAATTAATTTTGTGAGCCCAGCATTACCCTGGAAAAGAAACCTCCAGATCAATACTCCTCATGAGAATAATTGCAAAAATCCTTAATATGAGTTTAGTTAATTGAATGCAACAATAAATATCATGATCAAATGATGTTTATCTCAGGATAATGTAAGATTGGTTCAACAATTAAAAATTAATCAATGCAGGGGCGCCTGGGTGGCTCAGTGGGTTAAAGCCTCTGCCTTCGGCTCAGGTCATGATCCCAGGGTCCTGGGATCGAGCCCCGCATTGGGCTCTCTGCTCGGCGGGGAGCCTGCTTCCTCCTCTATCTCTGCCTGTCTCTCTGCCTACTTGTGATCTCTGTCAAATAAATAAATAAAATCTTAAAAAAAAAATTAATCAATGCAGGGACGCCTGGGTGGCTCAGTTGGTTAAGCGACGGCCTTCGGCTCAGGTCGTGATCCCGGCATCCTGGAATCGAGTCCCACATCGGGCTCCTTGCTCGGCGGGGAGCCTGCTTCTCCCTCTGCCTCTGCCTGCCACTCTGTCTGCCTGTGCTCACTCTCTCTGACAAATAAATAAATAAAATCTTAAAAAAAAATTAATTTAAAAAATTTAAAAAAATTAATCAATGCAATTCACCATATTAACAGATTGTATGATTATCTGAATGGAGAAAAACTATTTGACAAACTTCAACATCCATTCCTGATCGAAGCTCTTAGAAAACTTAGAAGGGAACTTCCTCAAACTGATAAAGGGCATCTGTGAAAAACCTGTATCTAAAACCATTGTTGATGGTCTAAGACTCACCACTTCTGTTCTCACCACTTCTATTGAGCGGTGTACTGGAGATCTAGCCAATGAAATACATGGAGAAAAATACATAAAAGGAAAATGCATTGTCAAGGAAAAAGTAAAGCTGTCTTTATTTTCAGTAATGGCGTTATGTTTATAACCTAAAAAAAAGCCACTAAAATTTAGGAGTAGTAGGTAAAAATGAACTATATCATACATTTGCCACTTCTATCTAGTTTGCTATTAATTAGGGGGTTGGAGCTACACTATGTGAGAGAGTGGGGTGGGGAGGGGCAGAGGAAGGGGGGAGAGACAATCTTAAGCAGGATCCATGTCCAACATTAAGCCCAATGCAGGGCTCAGTCTCAGGACCCTGAGATCATGACCTGAGCCGAAACCAAGAGTCAGACACTTAACCTACTGAGCCTCCCAGCTGCTCCCTACTCTGGTTTTTTTTTGTTGTTGTTGTTGTTTTTTAATCAAAACAAACTGCAGTGTTGAAAGAACTGATTTCATTGGAAAGCATAATACAAATGCTTGAACCATATTCTTCAAAAACCAAATAGCATCAAAATATCAATGGACATAAAAAGTATCCTGCGAAGTCAGTCATGGAAGTGCAACAACAAATCTTTGAAAACAACCTGATCGATGAAATATGGGGAAAACGGCATATAGAATGAGCAAGTGTGGTACTTATTTTCTTCCCTCAGAGTTACCCATATAATTTAAACATTAGTTTTAGTAGGTAGTGATTTAAAAATCCAGAGGATAGACTATAACTTCCATATTCTTTATATTTTACTTATTTTATAAAGAAGGAGAGGAAACACAGTCGTGGCTGTGGGGTTCATAATTTAGCTTTTAAACACAGATTGTATAAAATTATGGTGGAACAATGAGTAAATACAGATAATGACCACTCACCGAGGTGATTTCTGGCTTTTCAACCTCAATTCTCAGATTGGCTTCATGATCATTGTGGCTCATAAATTCTGTTCTAAAAAGTTCTAATGGAAATAATGTAATTGTTATGATCTTGGCTATAACATTACATATTTTGATAACAAGACCTTTCTATCTTTGGAATTTTATTTTGAACAGTCAGAAAATGTTGGCTTGACAAAATGGTAAGTAAAATTGCTTCAAATACTTTATACCTTAAACACTATAAAGAAATTTTGTCCTAATTCTTAATTTACAACTAACGAATAGCCCGCGATGTCTTTGTGTAATTTTTCATGTTCAGAGATTGACTGTCCGTGTTCCAATGAGTAAGTTAAATGCATCTCTGCTGTGTTTCCTATTGTTTTAGGAAAGTAAATGTAAATAAAGTGTTCTCTCTTCCACTATATTAGTCTGGGTAGGTGTCTACATTATGACCAGTAACCTCTATCGTTATGGGTCACATTGCGAAGCAGAGAAGACATGCAAATCAGGTCATACAAACTAGTTTTGCCTGTGTCATACGTTTATTTTTTGTTCATGGACATTTCAACTTGAGGGGGTCTCATTTATTTTATCAGTACAATGTAAATAATAATAATTCTCCCAAATATCTCAGATACTAAACATGTGAAAATTATTTGATCTGTGTAAAGATCTCATTGAATGGATCATCTAAATTTGATGAAATCTTGAGCCTCCACGTCCTGCCATGAATTTGTATCTTTGCTTGAGAGATTATGGAAGAGTGGGAAAGCATCTTTCTTGGAATCAGGCAGGCCTACGTTGGAATCTGGCTCCATCATTTACCAGCTGTGAATTCTCTGGCAGTTGACTTAGACCTTTTGAGTTAATCTGTTAAATAAGATTGGTAACTATTTTGGAGTTTGGGGTATTAATGTTAATATATAATGGACCTGGTGCACAGTATTTATGCTTAGTACAGGTGCACTTATTTTGAGGTACAAAATAATTGTCTCTCCTCTATGCTTCAAAGAACATTTCAGAGCTGGAAACAGAATGAGGACTATGGGTCTCATCACTTCATGTACTCTGAGCTTCAGGTGGAACATAGAGGCAGCATCTGTAGGAATATCACCGTACAGAGCAGCATAGTGACCTGTAACATAATGCTAGGACCTCCAGTACTTCCTCCCCTGTACAAGTGGGTAACAATACCGTCTTCCCAGGGGGTCAAAAGGAATATATATTCTTCTGTCTGGTATATAGTTAATGATTGATAAACATGTAATTGCTTGATGAACTTAATAAAGAAAGAGAACATTATATTTTTAAAATTTCTACCACTGCCCATCAGTGAATTCATTCTTTCTCTTCCCTGCATCAGATCTTGGACATGCCCCGTAGCTTTTCTCAGAATAAATTTCATCTGAGTAATGTAAACACACCTCTCAAGTATAATATGCACCAGTTTCTCCCCTTTTCCCAGCTCAGAGTGGGAAGCCTTGAGGGGAGAATGGGAGCAGGACTGACTTGCCCTTCTTGCTTCCTCTCCTTCCCTGCCTCCTCCTAAATTCCTAGCTGTCCTCTATCTGGTAGCCCAGGGTTACTGAGCCCTGGGGGAAGACATTAGGGACAATACCTGCATTGCATGACTGTTTCTTTAGGGGCTTATGCACAGTTGTTAATTCTTTTTCTCATGAATGCACTTTTTGTGTGTTTTAGAGATCCTGCCAGGGCATCCCTTGTTCACATAAATGCCTCTCTTATGGCTAGCCATTTTCCACTCTCCTTTACCTGCTGGTGTTCTGGCTTCTACCTAGCTTCGCACATTATCTCCTTTGGGATTCCTCTGTTCTCCAGAGAAGTAATTCCCTTGAGGGGAATCCATTCTAAAATGACCTCAGTTTTGTATTTTCTCACAGATTAGCAAAGATTAGCTTGGCCCAAAGTAAAATCCATGCTTCCTTGCCCCACATTTTGTTGAAACACAGTGCATTCCCAATACTACTTATTTTTTCTCTTTCTCTTCCTGTTTCAGGTTAAAATTCCATGGGGTGCTTATCAGACTCTCAGAGTGACCCCCTTGGAGCCTGTCTGTCAGCTAATCTCATCCTCTCCTGCAGGGGATGCGCTGGGGTAGAAGACAGATGCAGCCCACCACCAGCTACCCCTAAACTCATTTCCGCTTGGCTTCATTTGCAAATTCTTCTGCTTTTCACTTCCTTGAGAGGGAGCCTTTGACACTTGAAAAAGGATCTCCAAAGTCCTCTTTTCCCCTCTCATACAAGATTGGAAGACTGTCAAGTTGGTAGAGCCAGTTTCACAAAGCAGAAGCATGTTTTGCATATAGTCTGTTACTATACGATCTGAAAAGTATTTAGGGCCTGTTGTATTGTTCTCAGCCCAAGGCAGAGTTATTCCCAATTTAGAATTTTGTTAGAAATATTGAATATTGCAACTCTAATTAAAATCGGTTGCCTCATGCCCAGACGTGGTACCATTCTTTTATTTCTCTTTTTTCTGCTGCAAGAACAATTAGATTAATTTTATTAAGGAAATTAAAAAAAAAAAGAATTAACAATTGGGTTCCTAGTCAAATACTGTCCATTTTTTTCCAGATTTACTGAAACATAGTTGACATACATCACTGTGTAAGTTTAAGGTGTCCAGCATGATGGTTTGATTTACATCATGAACTCATGAACTCACCATTCCAAATGATTTGATTGGCTGCATAATCAGGCATCAAGGCTCCAAAATCAATGATCCGTCAGATGTCTGGGGCACAGGTCAAAACTGCGAACCCAGTGGAAGGATCTACTGATAAGCAGGTTACCATCACTGGATCTGCTGCCAGCATTAGCCTGGCTCAATACCTAATCAATGTCAGGCTTTCCTCGGAGACAGTGGCATGGGGAGCAGCTAGAACAATGCAGATTCATCCATAATCCCTTTCTGCTGTTCACCACTACCCATGATCCATCTGTGTAGTTTCTGAACAGTCAGCGATTCCAAGTTTTAAATAGTTTGTAAATTTTCAGTTTCTACACACTTTATCATCCACTCGTGATTTTTTAATTAAAGTGTTTTAATTCCTTTCTCTGTTCAGCTGTTAATGCTGAGATCCATATTTAGTTTTATAAGCTTCTCCCCCCCGCCCTTTTTTGGCTCATGAATTTTTTTTTCATGGTGTGAAATGACTATACACTAGACTTAGTTAACATCCATCATCTCATGTAGGTACAATAGAAAGAAAAAAAATTCTTGTGATGAGAATTCTTGGGATCTACTCTCTCAACAACTGTGTGCCGGGTACTAGGCAAAAGCAGTGTTAGCTATAGGCATCATGTTGTACATCACATCCCTAGTACTTGTTATAACTGGACGTAAGTTTGGACCCATTGAACACTTTCCTCTAATTCCTCCTCCCTCAGTATTGTCCCCACCCCCAATCTGATCTTATTTTCTGAGTTTGGTGTTTGGGGCTTTGTTTTTTGTTTTTTTGTTTTTGTTTTTTAAGATTTTATTTATTTATTTGAGAGAGAGAGAAAGTGAGAGAGAGCATGAGAGGGGAGAAGGTCAGAGGTGAAGGGTCCGTGGACAAAAGGACGAGACCGATACAAAGTGAAGGTCAAGCAAAGCTTTATTTCACGCCAAGCATCGAGAATCAAACCGACCAGCCAGGGCTGTCTCTTACAAAGAGGCGACCTCTCCCTGCCTTACCGGTAACTTTTAAAGGGCAAGGGCCATGTGGTTGAGCCTGGCCACACACAGGTGGCCAATGAGATTGTAACACACAAAGAAACCTGCACAGTCATGTTAGGTCACACGCAGGTGGCCAAATGAACTGTAATTTACCCTATAGTAGCTGTTTGAACTGGCCCATCACTCTGGTCAGAATTGGCGCCTTAGTTTGGTGCCCAAAAGGTGGGACCCACCTTCTTTGGTAGTTAGGGAGATAGTCTGTGCGCTTTACTGATTGGATGTCTCCATCTGGCCTGACTTGTCCTTGCATCTGGGCTCTGTTATCTCCCCCTGGACTGACACGTCCTGGTACCTGGGCTCTGTTATCAAGGACTGGCCGGCCATATTTTACTGGTTTCCCAGGCCTGTTTCTAAGTAAGTTCCTCTGGGGGGCAGGGTCAATCTAAGTTCACTGCATAAACAACAAAATGGCTGTTCTACCGGGATGGGGTTGCTCTGGCTATGTAGGCCCTTACAAGAGGGAGAAACAGACTCCCCATGGACCTGGGAGCCCGATGTGGGACTCAATTCTGGGACTCCAGGATCATGACCTGAGCCAAAGACAGTTGCTTAACCAACTGAGCCACCCAGGCACCTCAGGGGCTTTGGTTTTTATTTTGTTGTTGTTGATGTCAAGATTCCATATGTAAGTGAGATCATATGATTATTTGTCATTCTCTGACTTATTTCATTTAACAAAATGTCTTCAAAGTCCATCCATGTTATCTCAAATGGGAAGATTTCCTTTTCCTCCCCAGTAGCTGGATAAGATTCCAGTGTGTGTGTGTGTGTGTGTGTGTGTGTGTGTACATATATCACAACTTCTTTATCATTTCATCTACTGAGGCACACTTAGATATTTTTATGTCTTGGCTATTGTAAATAATGCTGCTGTGAATATGGGGGTGAAGTTACCTTTTCACATTACTGTTTTTTTTTTTTCCTTTGGACATATTCCCAGAAGTGGAATTATTGGATCATATGGTAGTTCTATTTTTAATTTTTTGAGGAACCTCCCTACTGTTTTCCACAGTAGCTATACCAGTTAGCATTCCCACCAACAGGGCACAAACCTCCCTTTTCTCCACATCCACGTCAGCATTTGTCATCTCTCTCTCTCTCTCTCTCTCTTTTTTTAAGAGAGAGAGAGAGCATGAGCATGAGTAGGGAGGGGCAGAGGGAGAAGGATAGAAGACTTTTTTTTTTTAAGATTTTATTTATTTATTTTAGAGAGAAACTGTGTGTGCACAAGCAGAGCGGGGCAGGAGGATGGGAGGGGAGCAGAGAGAAAGGGAAAAGGAATCTCAAGCAGACTCCCTGCTGAGTGAGGAGACCAAGGCAGGACTGAGATCATGATCTGACCTGAAATCAAGAGTCTGAGGCTTAACTGACTGAACCACCCAGGCACCACTTGACAGCTCTTGTCTTTTTGATGATGGCTATTGTAACAGATAGATGAGGTGATATTTCATTGTGGTTTTAATTTGCATTTTCTGAATGACTAGTGATATTGAGCATCTTTTCATGTATCTGTAGGCCATTTATATATCTTCTTTGGAAAAATGTCTATTCAGGTCTTTTGCCCATTTTTAAATTAGATTATTTGGTTTTTTGCTTTGAGTTGTAAGAGTTCTTTATATATTTTGCTATTAATCCCTTATCAGATATATGGTTTACAAATACTTTTTCCCATTCTGTAGGTTCTTTCACTTATTGATGGTTTATTTTGCTGTGAGGAAGCTCTTTAGCTTGATGTAGTCCCACTTGTTTTAATTTTTTTTTAATTTGTGTATTAGATATGATTTCCAAAAAACCATTACCAAGACCCATGTCAAGGAGCTTTTTTCCTGTTTTCTTCAAGGCGTTTCATGGTTTCAGGTATTACATGTAAGACTTTAATTTATTTCAAGTTAAATATTATAAGCACCACTCTTACTTAGAAGAAATGCAATGCCAGCACCTGGAAAAGAGAAAAACCGCATTAAACTGTAATTTAAAACTTTATAGCTTTGGTCTCACTTAAAAACTTCAAACTTGGAATTACATTGCATTAATTGTGCTACCACATTATCACTATCATTGGTAGCAGTTATGAGAAAATAGGATTAGTTGATCAGTGGACTTTTTTAGCTTTTATGAAAGAGTACTTGCATGGGAGACAGAATTAGATGGGATGAATAAATGATTTTCTTCAATCAGCACAGTTTAAAGTTGTATGATCAGTCCACAGATTTTTTTTTTCAGTGGCATAGAGGGGTTTCTCTTTGATTAAATAAGATTATTTTATTTATTTTTTTATTAAATAAGATTATTTTAAAACCAATTCTCTAAGAAAACCTTCAAAAGACTTGTTTGCTGTGATAGGCTATGCCGTGAAGAAACATTGTGAACTTCTCCTTGATATAGGCATGGTCAGAGAGTCATTGTACTTGATTATAGAAAATGTGTTCCCCAGTGGGGCGCCTGGGTGGCTCAGTGGGTTAAAGCCTCTGCCTTGGGCTCAGGTCATGATCCCAGGGTCCTGGGAACGAGCCCCGCGTGGGGCTCTCTGCTTGGCGGGGAGCCTGCCTCCCTTTCTCTCCGTGCCTGCCTCTCTGCCTACTTGTGATTTCTACCTGTCAAATAAATAAAATCTTAAAAAAAAAAAAAAAGAAAGAAAATGTGTTCCCCAGCGAATTAATTCCTTTAAAAAAACAACCCATCGACCAACCAGCTAATACTTGGACAAGGAAAGGCATTAGCGTCTTTGCAAGTCTAACAGTTGAGCTATTTCATATTCTAGGCACTACCATGGTAGAGTTTACGGTTTAGTCAAGGATGACAAGAACAAACCTGTCCAAATGCCTGCCAGAGGTGGCAGAGATATTGGCAAGGGTAGGAATAGGGGTTTAGGAGCTTGAATTTCAGTATGACTACCTATTAGAATTTGGGGTGGGAGGAAGAGTATCATCTGTGGAAAAGACTAAAGGTAAAGAGTGGAGGTGAGATCGTACAGTCTTATAATGAATTTAGATCTTCTCTGAGGAATGACAGTCAGGTAAGAAGTCTAGGTTATATAGTAACCTGATGTGTCTTGACTTCCTTTATAGATTGTAAATCCCTCAGTGGCAGGGCCCACTTTTCCAATGCTTTCAGTGATACCAGCATTTTTATCTAGAATCGTGTACAAAGTAGGGGCTAGAAAATATTCTCACGAATGATGATGAGGAAGACTTGCTTCCAGAACATTAGTTTTATGACCACACATAACTAAAAGTTGTCCTTATAAGCTACTGGATTTTAGGTTAAAAGAGAATGTAGTATATATACTTAAAAAAAAAAACCATGTGTGTCATTTTCTCTTTGAGACCTTGGGAAAGAATAAGGACGGCATTAGTGGAAAAAACACTTTAACACTAACCAGACCTAAGTTTTTAATTCTACTTGTTATGTGACCTTGGATCTCATCCGTCTTTATCCATGAAGCAAAGGCAATAATACTTAATTCACAATACTTTATTCAATACTTAATTCATAAAATGGTCAGGAATATCAGAAGACAAAATGTGTATAGTATAGTACCTGATTCAAGAAATAATAGTGAGGGGACACCTGAGTGGCTCAGTTGGTTAAGCAGCTGCCTTCGGCTCAGGTCATGATCCCAGCGTCCTGGGATTGAGTCCCACATCGGGCTCCTTGCTCGGCGGAGAGCCTGCTTCTCCCTCTGCCTCTGCCTGCTGCTCTGTCTGCCTGTGCTCGCTCTCTCTCTCTAACAAAAAAAACAAAAGAAAAAAAGAAAGAAATAATAGTGAGATTCTATATATACATAATATTTTTTTTTTATAAAATGTTACTTTTTATTTTTTTCTGGATTTAGTACATTTAGCTACAGTTAACATTTGAATAGATTATCATAACGATTGGTTGTCTGATCCATCCATTCATTATTCTTTTTTTTTTTTTTTACTTTATTTAAGCTTTATTTAAACATATGATGTAACCCCACCACCCTCACCCAACCCCTCTTCCCCCCACCCCCCTCAGTTTGTTTTATGACATTAAGAGTCTCTTTTTGGTTTTTCTCCCTCCCGATCCCATCTTCTTTCATTTTTACTTTTCCTACCACCTTAACTCCCACCCCCGTTGCATCTCCACTTCCTCATATCAGGGAGATCATGTGGTAGTTGTCTTTCTCCAGTTGACTTATTTCGCTAAGCATAATACGCTCTAGTTCCATCCATGTCGTCGCAAATGGTAAGATTTCATTTCTTTTGATGGCTGCATAATATTCCATCGTATATATATACCACATCTTCTTTATCCATTCATCTGTTGATGGACATCTAGGTTCTTTCCATAACTTGGCTATTGTGGACATTGCTGCTATAAACATTCGGGTACACGTGCCCCTTTGGATCACTACGTTTGTATCTTTAGGATAGATACCCAGTAGTGCAATTGCTGGGTCATAAGGTAGCTCTATTTTCAATTTTTTGAGGAACCTCCATACTGTTTTCCAGAGTGGTTGCACCAGCTTGCATTCCCACCAACAGTGTAGCAGGGTTCCCCTTTCTCCGCATCCTCGCCAGCATCTGTCATTTCCTGACTTGTTCATTTTAGCCATTCTGACTGGTGTGAGGTGGTATCTCATTGTGGTTTTGATTTGTATTTCCCTGATGCCCAGTGATATGGAGCACTTTTTCATGTGTCTGTTGGCCATCTGGATGTCTTCTTTGCAGAAATGTCTGTTCATGTCCTCTGCCCATTTCTTGATTGGATTGTTTGTTCTTTGGGTGTTGAGTTTGCTAAGCTCTTTGTAGATTTTAGATACTAGCCCTTTATCTGATATGTCATTTGCAAATATCTTTTCCCACTCTGTCAGTTGTCTTTTGGTTTTGTTGACTGTTTCCTTTGCTGTGCAAAAGCTTTTGATCTTGATGAAGTCCCAATAGTTCATTTTTTCCCTTGCTTCCCTTGCCTTTGGCGTTGTTCCTAGGAAGAAGTTGCTGCGGCTGAGGTCGAAGAGGTTGCTGCCTGTGTTCTCCTCAAGGATTTTGATGGATTCCTTTCTCACGTTGAGGTCCTTCATCCATTTTGAGTCTATTTTCGTGTGTGGTGTAAGGAAATGGTCCAATTTCATTTTTCTGCATGTGGCTGTCCAATTTTCCCAACACCATTTGTTGAAGAGGCTGTCTTTTTTCCATTGGATATTCTTTCCTGCTTTGTCGAAGATTAGTTGACCATAGAGTTGAGGGTCTATTTCTGGGCTCTCTATTCTGTTCCATTGATCTATGTGTCTGTTTTTGTGCCAGTACCATACTGTCTTGATGATGACAGCTTTGTAGTAGAGCTTGAAGTCTGGAATTGTGATGCCACCAACTTTGGCTTTCTTTTTCAATATTCCTTTGGCTATTCGAGGTCTTTTCTGGTTCCATATAAATTTTAGGATTATTTGTTCCATTTCTTTGAAAAAATTGGATGGGATTTTGATAGGCATTGCATTAAATGTGTAGATAGCTTTAGGTAGCATAGACATTTTCACAATATTTATTCTTCCAATCCATGAGCATGGAACATTTTTCCATTTCTTTGTGTCTTCCTCAATTTCTTTCATGAGTACTTTATAGTTCTCTGAGTATAGATTCTTTGCCTCTTTGGTTAGGTTTATTCCTAGGTATCTTATGGTTTTGGGTGTAATTGTAAATGGGATTGACTCCTTAATTTCTCTTTCTTCTGTCTTGTTGTTGGTGTAAAGAAATGCAAC
>ML111801.1:37683-91453 GCA_003697995.1 Taxidea taxus jeffersonii
TTGTTCCTAGGAAGAAGTTGCTGCGGCTGAGGTCGAAGAGGTTGCTGCCTGTGTTCTCCTCAAGGATTTTGATGGATTCCTTTCTCACGTTGAGATCCTTCATCCATTTTGAGTCTATTTTCGTGTGTGGTGTAAGGAAATGGTCCAATTTCATTTTTCTGCATGTGGCTGTCCAATTTTCCCAACACCATTTGTTGAAGAGGCTATCCTTTTTCCATTGGATGTTCTTTCCTGCTTTGTCGAAGATTAGTTGACCATAGAGTTGAGGGTCTATTTCTGGGCTCTCTATTCTGTTCCATTGATCTATGTGTCTGTTTTTGTGCCAGTACCATACTGTCTTAATGATGACAGCTTTGTAGTAGAGCTTGAAGTCTGGAATTGTGATGCCACCAACTTTGGTTTTCTTTTTCAATATTCCTTTGGCTATTCGAGGTCTTTTCTGGCTTCACAACCTTAGAAATGTTTAATGTTCATGGTGACATTTGCTCAAATAATAGAAAAAAAATTTTTTGACTGATTTCAAAGTAACACAACTCAAAGTATAATCTTTTTTCCAAAATTTAATTTTAGTTTATTTTACCCATGGTCAGTAAGTAAGAAAGTATTGAATAAAGCTCTTGTGCCAGTCATCTGTGGAAGAAAATAGAATGGAGTTCACCACTAGTGGACTGGTGAGGAGGGAAGGTTATACGGGACACAGCTATTTGTATTCCAAAGAACAGCTTAGTCATTGAGGGAACTCACTGATTTGAGATGACTAAACCTAGGGTTTCTTTGGAAATGTTCAAGGCAATGTGTCTAAATTTTGTTTTGAGAACATTTAGTTGAGAAAATTTAAAAGCAATTTCTGCAATTAACAAAATGTATGTGCTACTGGTTTAACATTAGCATTGAAAAAGGTAGAAAACAGATTACATGCTTATTTCTTCCAGGACACAAATGACTATTAAATAGTCTTATGTTTGAGGGGGCGGGGGGGAAAGAGAGAAATTCCCAATTGCTCTACCACCTATTTTAAACAAAAGCTTTGGAAAAAGTATTTTTCAAGGAATAAATGCACAGGCAGTCTCCATTTATCACGTGGCTCAGTGACTGCCCTAGAGATTCTGTTTTCCTCATTAGGAGTTGCCTTTCACAATTTCTCTCTCTTAAAATATTAGGATTGAGATGAAAGAATGGAAGGTAATGCGGGAGCGATGACGCATTGTGGCAGAAATAATGGAACAACAACAAAAAAAAGAACAACAACAAAAAGAAATAATGGAACAGCAGCAAATGCAACCTATAGCAGAATCCATGGCCCTTTTGTTCTTTTCTCATTTTTGGATGTCTGCTCAGGATGACCAGCTCAGAGAAAGGAGTCTTACCTAACCCCCTGTGATGGATAACTGTGTCCGCCAAAAAGATATATTGGGAGTCCTGATTCCCCAAGGAGAGAAAGACTGGGGACACAGAGACACGGGAAAGAAGCCTATATGATGCAGAGGCAAAGACTGGAGTGACAGAGCTGCCAGTCAAGGAGTACCAGGGATTTCTGGCAGCTACCAGCAGTCAGGAAGAGGGAGTGAAAGAATCCTCCTTAGCGCCTTCAAAGGTCCCCACAAACACCTTGGTTTCAGAATTCTGGCCTCCAGAACTGTGAGAGAATAGATTTCTGTTGTTTCAAGCCACCCTGTTTGTGGTTCTCAGGGCAGCGTTAGGGAACGAATACCCCCAGAGCAGGTCTATTCCCCTGTGATAAGCCTCTTTGAGCTTCCTCAAAGCTCAAAGCTGTCTCTTCCTCAAAGCCCTTTCAAAATTAATGGGAAAAAAAAAATTTTTAAAGAGGCAATTCTGAGGGAAGGGACCATGAATATTTTGTTTATCCTTATAACCTCTGTGCTACTATATCGCCTGGAACAAATAGGTATTCAAAGATATTTTTTTTAAGATTTTATTTATTTATTTGAGAGAGAGAGAGAGAGCGCACAAGGGGCAGAGGGATGGAGGAAGAGGGAAAAGGAGAAGCAGACGCCTGCTGAGCAGGAAACCTGATGTAGGGCTCCATCCCAGGACCCTGAGCCCATGACCTGAGCTGAAAGCAGATGTCTAACTGACTGAGCCATCAATACATATTTTTTGAAATACAGAAATAAACCGATCTGCTGTATTAGCTCTTAGACACATGAATGTCATAACTCTATACAATACTGAAGTCAGGTCTGTTCGTTTTTATGCCAGTTGAAACTCTTTTAGTGACATGCAATGGAAAACAAAATGACCTGAGCTGAAAGCAGATGTTTAACAGACTTAATACATATTTTTTAAGGTTTTATTTATTTATTTATTTGACACAGAGAGAGAGAGAGAGAGAGAGAGATCACAAGTAGGCAGAGAGGCAGGCAGAGGGGGGTGGGGGAAGCAGGCTCCCTGCTGAGCAGAAAGCCCGATGTGGGGCTCCATCCCAGGACCCTGGGATCATGACCCCAGCTGAAGGCAGAGGCTTAACCTACTGAGCCACTCAGGCGTCCCTTAATACATTTTTTGAAACACAGAAATTAACCGATCTGCTGTGTTAGCTCTTAGACACATGCATGTCATAACTCTATACAATACTGAAGTCAGGTCTGTTGGTTTCTATGTCAGTTAAAACTCTTTTAGTGACATGCAATGGAAAACAAAATTCAAACAGATAAAACAAACAAATGAACAAAAGGGTTATACACTGGCTTTATCTTCGAAGGCCAGCAGTACAGCTAGTTCTGGGTGAGGACTGATCCAGCCACCTGTTCAAACATTATCCCCAAGCTCTGGCTTCTCTTTGTCTCTCTGCTGGGCTTCCACTTGTGTCAGCTTTATTCCCAGGCTCTATATGGCGGTTCCCCCTCTGATTACAAAGGACCTACGGCAAGCCTCATACCGTTAAAGCCTACCATCTAGAAAGAGACCAATCATTGTAGCTTGTGCACATGTCATGATTTCTGTATTTCCATTCTTGAACCAATTGCAGAGCTTAATTCAAAGACTGGACATAGGGGTCATTCCTGTCCCAGTCACATGGCTAAGGATTTGGGAGGAATAAACTTCCCAAGGAAAATCAAAATATTGTTGTAGGAGAATAGAAGGTATGGATGCCACGTGGCAACCGATTTATTTCTAACAGTTTATTGTGACATCGACCACAACAAAATCCCCTAAGGTTGAAAATATTTAGCTTTAAGGATGAGAAATTTTGTATCACAGAATTAGTTAGGTGATTATTAGGGTTGGCTTTAAAATGAATGGGAGTATTTCAACGCATGAATGTGAAGTCAGTGTTCTAGACTTGGTTTTAGAATGCCTATTCAATTATTTGTCTTGTTACTATTATATTTCACAGAGGATATGAAGAGTACAATAACATGATTGTTATTCCTAATATTTATATGTCTCTTTTGACCTACTTAGCATAAACTCATGAACCTAGCAGGAGATAAACTATTAGTGATTATAGTCACTGTCTTCACAGAATTATCTCAAATTTTAATAGGCATTCTTCAAATGATTCATAAACATAATTTTGTCACTAATATTAAACTTTAAAAAATAACTGACCTTAAGGTGATGTAAAATTTTTGATAAAACTGAGAAGTAAAACATTGTCTACATTTTCTATATATACATGGCTATGCACTGCATAATAATAAAATTTTAGTAAGAAATTTATCTGACCCTGATCTGAACCTTGAAAATTTTTGGTGTATACTAAGATTAAAGAAGACTATTTTCTTGCAAAAGTATAACGATAGCATCTTTCATTGACTACTTACACATATATACAAAATACAAATACAAAAAAGCATGGCTTTAGTATCAGGGATGCAGGATGCTGTAATATACAAAAAAGGGCATTGATTTATTCTTTATTATATATAACTGCTTTTTTCATGTCTGTTAAAAGGAAATAAACAGCCTGGATGTATGCATATACAGCACCTTCTGGAAGGAGAGAGGAGTTTATGTGGCAGTCTTGAACATTCTGTCTCTAGAGAGGGTTTCTCTATTGAGATGCACTGATAGACTTCCCTTTAACTTGAGTGGAATATTTTTCAAGAACATCCAATGATCTGCTATTTTATGTTCACTGGATAGATTTTTCTACTTAACTTCCTAAATGTCTGATTTATCAGAAAAGATTTGCCTTGGCTAGTGGGCAAAAGTATTGATGTGTGTTCTAATTTAAATTAATAAACTGACATTCTGGTTTTCTAAACACTGCCCTGTGAGTTTGACAAATTTGAATCTTACCCATTTGGGAAGAACACGTAAAACTGCATTCCTGGAGCAGTCCAGGTGGGGCCAAACATGGTATCATGGTAGCTGCTCCAGGATGTGGCTCATGGAGAGGGATTGCCTGAGTATCCTGCTATCTCCTTCTTTAGTTGCATGTACTAGGATCATTAACTTAAGGAAGGGTAATAGTGGGGGAGGGAGGCAATTGTCACTTTTAAGGAAAACCAAAAGAGGAAATAACATGTTATAAACAAGTTTAGACAGTGTCAGGATCCCCAGTCAAGACATTCCACTGGAACTAGAAAAATAAAACCGTGTAACCATAACACATCCACCAGGGGCTTTACTTGCCATAGCTCTTTGCCTGCAGGGTGTATATGTAATTAATTTTGAGTCTAAACTCAAGACTTTGTGTTAATTTGACAGAAATAAAATGTATTTATGTGATAAGAGGAAAATAATTCACCATGTGTAGCAAGCTTTCTCAGATTTTTTTTTAACTTTCAATGTGTATTTCAAAAAGGTAGAAAGAAACAAATAGAATAAAAAAGTTTTTTTTAAAATAAATGAATAAATAAATAATAGTATTTGTAAGAGTTTGGATGATTGTTTCTGAACATCTGATTCATTTAAACAGTCTTGGGAAAACTTCATGACCAAAGTCACTTACAGGCAAGCAGAAATGTCAATTTCTACTACTCGTATTTTAACTGTTAAGGCAGCACATAGTGAATACAACATGTGATTGGTTTATTCTTACTATTCATTCATCCATACATTCCACATTATGTACCAGAATACAGGGATAAGGAAGACAGCCAAATCTGTTCTCATAGAGCTTACAATCTAGTAGAGAAGCCAGGCAATTATATAATGGATTCCCATAAAGTATGATAAGGGCTCACCATGTATCATGTAGGTTTTCTACTAGTTCCAGTTAAAACAGCAGTTCTCAACTGTTTTTCTGCCATAACCCCCTGAAGGATGATATTTCCAGTGTGGCAACACTTATTTGGACAATAGTCAAGGTTATGTTCAGCTATCATCAAGGCTCCTGGTTTCATTCTTTTTCCTCACATCAGCAAAGTATATTGGAATCTGAGTGAATGGGAAAAATACATATAGATAAAATTCAATTAACTTGGATATATAAATAAATAAATAATAAATAAAAATAGCTTGAAAGCATCATTCTTAAACTGACCTTGCTCTGAACTTCAAAATGGATCATGCACACTATTATCTTAGAATCACTTAAATACTGAATATCCAACTAGCTCACGTGTTAGCTGTTACTTTAGAGAATTGCTTTTGAAATACACTGATTCGAGAGAAAATATTTACGGTAAAGACGACAGGAAAGGGAATATTTTATTTAGCTTACATACAATATCGCATTAGTTTTAGATATATGTAGTGATTCGGTAAGTCTATGCATAATGCTGAGCCACTCACCACAGTGTAGCTCCCACCTGTCAGCATACAACGCTGTTACAATACCACAGACTGTGTTCCTTATGCTGTATCTTTATTCCCATGACTTATTCACTCCATAACTGGAAGTCTGTACCTCTCACTCCCCTTCACCCATTTTGTTCATCCTCCAACCCCCACTCCTTTGGCAACCATCAGTTTGTTCTCTGTATTTATGGGTCTTTTTCTGCTTTCTTTGTTCATCTGTTTTGTTTTTTAGCTTCCACATATAAATGAAATCATATGGTATTAGTCTTTCTCTGTCTGACTTATTTCACTTAGCATAATACCTTCTAGATCCACCATTGTTGTCCCAAATGTCAAGATCTTATTCTTTCTTTATGGCTGAGTCATATTCCATTATATATATATATAATTATATATTATGTATGTGTGTGAGTATTGCATCTTCTTTTTCCATTTATCTATCAATGAACACTTCGGGTGCTTTCATATTTTCAGTATTGTAAATAATATTGCAGTAAACATAGTGGTGTATATATCTTTTTGATTTAGTATTTTCATTTTCTTTGGGCAAATACCCGGTAGTGAGTAATATCTTTTTTTTTTTAAGATTTTAT
The DNA here is from genome assembly GCA_003697995.1 of Taxidea taxus jeffersonii. Classification (NCBI taxonomy): domain Eukaryota; kingdom Metazoa; phylum Chordata; class Mammalia; order Carnivora; family Mustelidae; genus Taxidea; species Taxidea taxus. Next base: position 43,989 of record ML111801.1, read on the forward strand.
TTGTTTATTTTTTTTAGAGAGAGAGAGTGCACACAAGCAGGGGGAGCATCAGGTAGACAGAGAAGAAGGTTCCCCGCTGAGCAGGGAGCCCAATGTGGTGCTCGATCCCAGGACCCCAGGATCATGACCTAAGACAAAGGCAGCCATTTAACTGACTGAGCCACCCAGGCACCCCGTGAATAGTATCTTTTATGTACGAAGAATTCAAATAAGTTGACAAGAAACTTCCCAAAGAAAATGGACAAATGACCTAAGTAGGTTATGCATAGGTTAATAAAGCCAATGACTAATAATACATAAATAAATATTAAGCCCCAATTCCAACTAAAATATACAAATAAAAATAATTACACGCCAGATATTATTTTTCCCATATTGAATGAGGAAAGATTATAAAGAAAAATAACACCAATCACTGGTGGTTCTGTGGTTGGATAGGGAGTCTCATAGACTTTTGGTGATCATATACATTGGTACATTTTTTAATTCATTGCTTTTATGAATATTTAATTGTAAGAAAAATTATTAGGAAAATAACTTTGGCTTCATGGACTAACTGAAAAGGTGAGATTTTTTTTTTTTTTTTACAAAAGAAACTTGCAGATATATTTGAAAGTCTATCTCTTCTGATCTAAAACTTACCTGCCACCTTCCTTTTCTACAGATGACTACCATCCTCAAGTGAGTGTAATGTTCTTGCTATTGTGCTTATTTATTTTTGCCATATATACTCATATTGGCCAACAAATATATACCATTTAAAGTGGTTTTGAACATTACCTAAATTGTATTTATGATATTATATATATTATTATGGAACCTACTTTTTTCCCAATGACAATATGTGTTGAGTTACATATTAGTGATGTTGGTACATGTAGATATATTTCATGTAAAAATTTATACAATATTGCATTGTATAAATATTCTAATTTATAACTGTGTATAAATAAATATATACATATATTTATCTAGTTCCATTCACTTATCAGTAGACACTTGTGTGGTTCTCAAGTTTTTTTGTATTATGAATAATGCTGGATTTAATAGTCACATGAATATCTCCTCTTGCACAGATTTACAAAGAGAAGCATTGGGCTGTGCTGGCAGATTACAAAGAGAATGTAATATAAGATGATGAACTTAACCTATAGTTTTGATATTATAAATCTATACTTTTACTACTTGGCTACCTTACAGAGCAGTCTACTGAGATTTTAGACCTTTGCTTTTTGGGAAGAGAGCATTGCACATGACTAACAGAAGAAGGCAGCCCAGTGGGCATCCTACGCTTCATGTGCAGAAAGATAGCCAAGATATTCTGCTAATAAAGATCAACTGACACATGGATTCTTCTGGGCTGCCCCAGCTTAATCCCAATCATTTACTTGGAGGCAGGTGTAGTTTGTAAGAGATAAGCCTCTCCGGGGTAACTTCTTATTTTTGATAGAGAACATTTTCAAGTTTTTTGAGGTTTTCATTTGTTCCTCTCATTCTGTGTTCTCTCAGGGCCATCAGACCAGCTTCTGCACAGATTGCCTTGATGTTGGCACCAGAGAGGTAGGTCATCTTTAGCCAAGATCAAGTCGCCCCCAATTACGTCACTGAGTGGTGTTATCCTGCCAGTGTGAGTCCAATAGTGGGAACTTGATCTTCTCAGGAACTAGGTGGCTCTTTGTAATATTATTTCTGTGGGAAAGAATATTTGAAATTTTAAACCAAACTAAACTAATGGATAATGTGCTTTTATGTTGAGAACTGCTTATCTTTTTTAATATCTTACTCTAGAACTTAGTAATAATATGACAGGAACTAAACTTTGAACAAAACGTTAACATGAGGTACATTCATCTCTAAAAACCTATACTCGGTGAAGATAAGTGCAAAGAAAAGCCCATTTCCTAGTATGTAAGAGAATCAAAGGAAAAATATGGGAGCTATTTTTCACTGCAGCCTATAATCATTGTTCCAATTTCTGAGAACCAAGGGTAAACTAAAAATGTGGGATAATGGAGATTCATTATCATGACTTAAAGGAAAGAAATTACTCTCCCATAAATTCTAGGTAATTTGTCTCTTTCAAGCTATCTAGTAATGAATTTCTATTTGTTTATGGATTGGGTAGGAACAGTTTTTTCACAAGTGACCAGGGCCACTTGCCATCTTTCATCTGACTTCATTTATCTGAAGCTTCTGCAGATCTGGAATTTTTATTTCTGTTTAGCCCCCTAGAAGACAGGTAAATATTGTATTTTCTGTTTAGTGCCTGAGAGAGCATAACCATTTTTAATGGCTAATTTCATTTATTCACAAATATACTATTTTGGCCTATATCAAGAAAGACCTAAGTGGGATTGTCAGTTGATGGTATAAACCTGAACTATGGAATTTAATGTGATCTAATAAAACAAAAAGTTTAACCACTTCCTAGTAACAGAATATTCATGTTAAAAATTCTCATACACTAGAGGGAAAGACTTCTCATGTTCATATTTTCCTAAACAGAGAAATGGTAAATTATTCGTTCTCTGTGATTTATTGATTCCTCATAAAAGATATATACTGCCTGTGGGAGATTTAAGGAGACAATTAAGTTCATCAATTCTTTATACTACACAATTCCAAAACTCCCAAGACTCAAATTGGAGTTAGTAGCTATTGTAACTTTAAAAAATCCAATAACTAGGTTTATTATTAGTTTCTAATTAATGATCTAAAACTAAACCAACTTCTCAGAGGTGTTTATGATTGCATTCTGCAAGATTCATTTAAAAGGAATAGATAAAAGCCTGCCTAATCTCCTTAAAATATGGAAGTTGGGCAAGTAAATATAACTTTTTGAAGATTACTGATGATTGGAATAAAAACTTAAAAGATAAAGGATTTGAGTAAAACTGTTACTTTTTTTTTGCATTACTCTGAGTAATCAAGAAATTTATTCCTGACCGCACACATTTTTCTGCTGAATTGTATTATACTTTTAGATAGCAAAGAAGCAGTGAAATAAAGAGTACTGTGTAAATAAGATTAAGCTGTCCTCTAACTATGCTATTAAAATTTGTACATAAGTACCAAGATATTATGGGTTCATAAGCAAAAGCATAGAATGGGAGGGTGTATATGAATAGAAGTGTTGCTTAGCACCACAAACTTCCTGAAGGCCCTTCAAATTCTTCCTTCTCATGGGCTATAAATAAAAAAAATTTTTTGAGAACTGTTAAAACTACATGAAAGCAGCTATGTAAATTATAAAATATAAATCATTTTATTCCAAAAAAAATGTAAAAGATCGGAAATATTCTATTAAGTCAGAAAATAAAATCACAGAAAAGATATGAGTACCTTTTTCTGGAAGGATTCTTTCCTGCCACACAGTCAAGTAATAGCACTCAATTCCCTATAATTATGGCTCCGTATCTCAGAATTTTTATCAATGCAATGATTTATCTCCAATAATCGAAATGTCAAAAAATATATGTACTGTGGTTTAATGCGCTGAAGAAATTGATATCTTTATATCTGCATCTCTTGACTATTCCTATTGGTCTCTCTCTTGAGATGTGGTGGAGGGTAATGGTTAAGAAGACGAATTCTGAGCTTATGGTTTGAATCTGAGCCCCACATTTACTAGCTGTGTAACCTAGTACAAGTTCCTTATCCATTCTGTACCTCAGCTTCCTACTATGTAAATGGTGATAATATTGTACCTTTTGCCTAGGTTTTTTTCTGGGCATTAACTCTATTAATACAGTTGACCCTTGTACAACAAGGGTTTGAGCTGTAAGGCTCCACTTGTATGCAGATGGTTTTTATATCACAGTACTGTGAATATGTTTTCTTTTCCCTATGATTTTCTTTTCTTTTTTTAAAAAGATATTTATTTACATGAAAGAGAAAGAGAGAGCATGAGCATGAGTAAGGGGAGGGGCAGAGGGAGAGTGAGAAGCAGGCTCCCTGTTGAGCAGGGAGAACTATAGGACATGGGGCTAGATCCCAGGACCAGGACCTGAGCAGAATGCAGATGCTTAACTGACTGAGCCAACCAGGCCCCTCCTTATGATTTTCTTAATGATGTTTTCTTTTCTCTAGCTTGCTTTATTGTAGGACTACAGTATATAATGCATTTAACATGCAAAATATGGGTTAACTGACTATGTTATCAATAAAGCTTCTGGTCAACATTAGGCTATTAATAGCAGAATTTGGGGGAAGCGAAAAGTTTTACATGAATTTTCAGCTATGAGTGGGGGTGTTGGTTCTCCTAACACCCACATCATTCAAGGGTCAACTGTGTATGGAAAATGCTTGGGAAAGTGTCTGACACCCAATAAACACTACTATAGTAGTTGCTATTGTCATCTCTGTGTTTAAATATGGTATATACTTTTTTTGTTTTGTTTCATTTTAAAGGATAGCCTCTAAAAGAGAAACAGAGAGTGCTAGCAAAAGGTAGAGAGATAAGCAAGGTCAGGAAAAAATCTTGGATTGTGAGGGACAGAGGTGGCCATGACAAAGCAGGCTGGCTCAGGAGTCAGTCGCTATGTGGATCACCAGGGTGAACTCAACGGATGTGGACATTGATGTCTTACTCACAGGAATCTGGGTTTGTTTGGGAAACTGGGAGAAAATCAGACATAATTCTTTTTTTTTTTTTAGGCTTGTTCTTACTTCTGGTCTGCCTTCAATGAGTTGCACTGAGTAGGTCCCTCTGTGAGGAAGCTTTCAGTTTTCCATGGCTACACCAACTTTGGTCCAGGCCCCAGATTTAGTATTTGGAGGTCCAAATGTGCCCTACATTTCTTACCCGCAGATATAAGTTGTTATCTGTGGGTGCTCCCTATTAGTTCCACCAAAACTAAAGGAAATGTCTTTATTTTGCCACCTCCTTCTTCTTTTTCTTCTTAGATAGGTGGTTCAGAATTTGGAAGGTAAGTTAAGGGATGAAATTCATTGAGCCTCTCAGACCCTGAGTCTATTCTATTTCTGTCCAAAAAAAAAACATTAAAAGAACAAGAAAACATCATATCTAGACCGAGTTTTTTCACAAGAAATTTGCAAACATTGCATGTTATTATTTTACTGTTAAAGAAAGGCACTAAGATTTTACTATTCCTAAGGAGAACAGACAAAAGTCACACTTTAACAACCCTAATGGTTCCCCAAGTGACAGATTTATGCCATTATTTATAAGAGTTAGAACTTCAAGTATATAAAGGGAAATATGAACCTAACATCTACCCAGATTGAAATTGAATAAATACATTCTTTTTTAAAAAAGATTTTTATTTATTTATTTGATAGACAGAGATCACAAGTAGGCAGAGACAGGCAGAGAGAGGAGGAAGCAGGCTCCCTGCTGAGCAGAGACCCCCCCACCCCACCCCAGCCATGCGAGGCCCCATCCCAGGACCCTGAGACCATGACCTGAGCTAAAGGCAGAGGCTTAACCCACAGCCATCCAGGCGCTCCATGAATAAATACATTCTTTAGGCACATGAATAAGAACTTAATGCTTGGTGAAGCCAACAAAGAAATTTTGCCCATACATCAAGGAGATGACAGTAAAGAGAACATGTTAGGGGCTCAGACATGGAAAGGGTAGATATAACTTTTCTTGAAGAAATCAGTACTTTCTTCTGATATATGCTGAGAGGAATAGATAAGGTGGCTTAACACCAGTTGAGAACAGGAGGCTAACAAATGGAGGACAAACTTGTACATAAACTTGAGACATTTCAAGGTGAGAGAAGACTTAAAAGTAGCAACATTCTACGTACTAAAGCCTAAAGACAATTCAATTTACTATCTTGATGATTTAAGTAATTATTTTTTGGTTTTACCTTGGTTTTCTCTCATCATACATAATTGTGAATAGAAATTGGCATATTTTACACCTATGTGTTTCTGTGATTAAATTATTTATTTTTATGTGAAATTAGACCTAAAAGAATGAATGATGTGTCATATTCTTGCCTACCTCAGTAATCAAGCCTAATCTACCAAGAGCTTACAATTATTGATACTTTCTATCTGCAAGACATTGGTTTAAACACTTTCTTTACCCCATTTAATTCTTGCAATAATCCTTGTAAATAGTTACCAATATCAACCCCATTTTATACATGAAGAAATGTATTTTTAGAGAGGCTAACAGACTTGCAAAGGCCATAAAATTTTTCTGCAGTGAAGACCCAAAGTGTGATTAAGCACCACTGCATACTCTCTGATACAGACCTAACCATTAGATCAGAAACAGGTTAGCAGTCGCCTAGGGAGGCATATTGGTTACAAAGCTGATAAAAGGAAAAGAGAATTTATTTATGCCAGTAATAGATTCTGATATACCTCGTAGAAAAAAGAATTCTAAGAATGAAAACTACTAACATTAACTAAAATAAAGCAAGGCCTAATGAGAAACACATCATTGCATGAAAAAAAAAAACAACCCTCCATGCAAATTCAGTGATGTGATATGTTAGAGTTTATGGTTGGTTTTTTTTCTGCACGAGTGGGAGGCCACATCATGGAAGGCAGGACTTCCAGAATGGCAGAGTGAAGAGTTTGGCAGACTCCCCCTCACCCCCATAAAGGCAACCACTTAACTAGATATGATTATTAAAGACAACAGTCATTTAAAGCCTCTGGAAATTATCCTGAGGACATCCAGCAAATGGAAAAAACAGTCATTCAAGAAAATATACTAAATCACTGTTAAGGACAGTGGAAGTCTATGGCATTTAAGCTACAGTGTGTTCCTCTTCCTCTGTCCCCATTTTAAATGGAAACTCTGTTCTCTAGGAGCTCTACTGTGGGGAAATGAAGTCAAAGTGTTAAAAGCTAACAATACATAGAAATCTTAAAAGAAGTAGGAGAAAAACAACTCATCATGTGTAAGGAAACTCATAAGATCAACAGCTGTTTCCTCATTAGAAACAATAAAGGTCAGAAGGAAGTCAGGTGCCATTCAAAGCACTAAAAGCAAAAACTACATCAACCAAAATCCTTATATCCATAGCTATTTTTCAAAACTGAAGGGTATTGAATTCTTTTGTCTCAAACCAGAAAATAACATGTTAGAACACTATTAATGAAATAAGATCATAATTAAACTGAATTTTGTTGGTAATGGTTCAGACAAAATAGGAAAAAAATAAAATCTATCAAGCATTCAGGTGTTTATGAATATAGCTACTACTATGGATATTTGCAAATACCTGAATATTTGAATTTTATAATTTTGAGTTCAGTGTGTGGCATCATATCTTTAAGCATCAGGGTGTCTAGACATAAATAAAATCTTTTCCCCTAATGAGAGATAGGAAGACTAATTGGTACATGTAATAGGACACCATACTTTTTGTAAGACTATATGTCAGTATATTTGCTTAAAATATGCATATGGGAATTCCAAAAGTTATAACCTATTAGGCTCTGTCAATAAAAAAAGTAGTATCTATATCATTGCCTTCTTGTTTTAATGATTGAGTTTACAGATTTTGAATGTTTCTTTTAATAACTAAATAAAGGACAGTTATGTTTGGGCTGACATTTATAGGTTTTCTAAATCAGCATCCAATCTCAGCCTACCAGATTGCTAAAAATTTTCAAAGCATACTTAAAGTATTCATTATAGGCCAAATTTAGGTGGATTTTTAAAAATTCTTCATTTTCCTCACACTTACTCTCTGGATCTCAAATGAAAATAAAGACCATCACTGGGGATCCCAAATACTGTTCACAGACCAGTAGAAGTTGAAAATGTTTTCTTTGATCCATAATGATATGGAAGAAGTAAGGACACTTAGGAAACTTATCTAATAACTAAATTAATTCAATTACTGTTTCCAAATTATACCTTAAAATAAATTTATTTTATGAAATTACAGTAATAATCTATGGTCCTATTTACCCTTTAAATACTTTCTGGCATAAGAAAATGTAAAAATTGAGAACCATTGGCTTATATGATTACAAACTACAAGGAAACACACAGAATAACAAAGGCTTTTGCATTTAATTAATCAGAAAGGAGACACAAAACATACCAAAGATCAATCTCACCTACCTTTACCTTTTGCTCCTACAACAGATACCACAGGAAAAGCATGTATAGTAACCATCTCTAGCAATTTCCAAAGATATACTTCAGTAAAAAATTTATTTTAAATGTTCACTCTGATGGGAGAAAAGGACACCTAACATGCAGTACTAGACAATCGGTCCTGTTTTGTGAGAAAGTAAAAGCAAACAACACTCACATGAAACATAACAATGTTTCCATTGTGTGGACATCCACTGTAGCTGAAAAACCCTTCAAGTTGGCAACATGAATGTAACATCTAATCATGGGATTTGTTTTTCTCTTTTTAGGAATTTTAGTATTGGAGAGTTCAATTTCAGGTTGTAATGCTTCCTGGCAAAATGAAAATGGCATCATTTGGTAAAGTGTCAAAATCTCTGTTCTCTGTCCTTTTCTGTCACCATCCCCTGCACCCCCAACCCCAGCCTGGTCAGGGTGTTTATTGATATCACCAAAAAACTATGCAATTAGAGAGAACTATCTATCTGATCAATAATTAGAGGAGTATGACATTCTACATGACAAAAAATTCATGGACAATGCTGATCTTTTCCCTTTTCCTTCTTTTTTTTTTAAATTTTATTTATTTATTTGACAGAGAGAGATCGCAAGTAGGCAGAGAGGCAGGCAGAGAGAGAAGGGGAAGCAGGCTCCCCCGTGAGCAGAGAGCCCAATGTGGGGCCCCATCCCAGGACCTTGAGACCATGACCTGAGCTGAAGGCAGAGGCTTTAACCCACTGAGCCACACAGGTGCCCCTTTCCCTTTTCCTTCTATTGGTTCTTGCACTGTCAAATCATTTCTTTCTATTACTCTCCCCTTGTTTGTATAGGTTCTGCCTATGCTTTCTGCTGACTTACAGCATCTGGACCCTACTTCTTCAGGGTGCATTTTAATATCTATTTCATCATCAAATTTTAAGATAGAATTTTGTGTATTGTTGATTTTTAATCACCTTAACCCTTGGAGGGCAGATTTCCTATATTGGCCACCTAATAAACCATTATAGTAATCTATAGATTAGTTTTTCTTGAGCAAGGTAATCATTCTGTTTCATCTGCGGTGGCCAGGGAAGGCTGGTCTTGTAGAACAGATTGTGGCAATTCATAAGACTCACTGAAACAGATGCACTCTGAATGCATGTCCTATAAGAGGATAATAAAGGGTTTGAGAGAACAATTAATGGTGGCTATGACAGACATTAAGCCATTAACTTGTCTAGCAGAACAAGGGACCTTGTTCTAAAAAAGTAAGTTGTGCTAAATGCTTGGCTTATATTACTTAAATCAATCATCATACAAATCCTATAAAATAGGAAGTATTCTCCATGTTTTATAAATGAAGAAATTAAGATCAGAGAACTTTCCCAAGGTAATATGGGTATGAAAAGTTAGAAATAATCTAGATCCATGTTTAATCTCTGTGTTTCTTTCTCCAAGGGATTCCTTCTTTTTCCTTCCCGTATTCCTCAATGATTCATCCTAGGACTTGTAAGTAATTTGATTTTAACAGGATTCTTAACTTATGCTGATACAATCAATTAAAGACTTGGTCCTGGTATATGGGGAAGTCTAAATTTCACAGTGTTATATATATATATGTAGAGAGAGAGAGAGACATGAGGCTTCTATATGAAACATGGATTTTTCTCTGGAATACAAGTTTTTCAAGAGTTGGTTATTAGTGAGCCACTATTCATGGTGGCTCAGGAGCTACAGTATGGCTTCACAAATTATGTAAATTATAAATTACTGTGTAAGTACATGTAAGCCATTATTTTTCTACTACTATCACTAATATATGCTGACAGGAATTTCTAGAAATGCACCGTAGTAAGAATGGTATCAATTTGGCATTCAAAATCAGATATATAAATTGTTACTAAAGTGCTAGTACTCTGTGCCCTAAAGATTATTACAAAGGCTATTACAGATATACAAATTGGGGGGGGGATGTAAAAACTAAAATCTATCATAATTTTAATACTCAGAAATAATGCATTTTATATTTTGGCATATTCAGTTTTTGTATTTATATACCCATGAACACATATTTTCTATCTTTCACAAAATTGACACTCTAACGAATATTTTGAAACCATTTATTTATTTATTTATTTAAGATTTTATTTATTTGAGAGAGAGAGAGAGAGTACATGCGTGAGAGGGAGAGGGTAAGAGAATCTGAAGCAGATTCCGCACTGAGCACAGAGCCCAATGTGGGATCACAACCTGAGCCAAAACCAAAAGCTGGATGCCCAGCTGACTGAGCCACCCAGGTGCCCTGAATATTTGAATCCCTTTTATATTTTATGTATCATCATCATTTTCTTGTGTCATTAAGTACCTTTCAAATAATCATCTCAATGACTGCATGTTACTCAAGTGTATGAAATTGACCATACAGAGAGTTTCATGGATTTCAGTATCTTTATGCAGGAGCTAGTTTCCTTTTCTTTATATTATCTCAAGTTTACTATGTATGGCAAATAGATACACTCTCATAAGTATTTCCTTTAACATTTTGCAGATACCCAGAGGTAAATTCTGACTACAATATTTGGGACCTTTGATGTAGCCTCAACTGTTCCTTACTTTTCACTGAGCAAAATGCAGTGTCCTTAGGGTAAGCAGTTTTTCCAGATGCTGCTGAGTATTAGTTAAACTTAACTGTTTTCTGCTCCATATTTATAGGAGGCCCCAAGCTCTCATGCCTCCAGGCTTTTGTTCAAGTGCTTGGATCTGACTGCTCCCCCTCCCCCCGCAATTCCTCATGTGTAAATTCTTCTTTTCTTCAAGGGCCACCTCATGTTTTATTCCCTCAATGAAATTTTCTGTCCACCAAGCAACCAGAAGGACCTATTTCTCTCTCAGCCATCACAGCTCTTTACCTATGTGTCAGTTTTTCTTTTTTTTTTTTAAGATTTTATTTATTTATTTGACAGAGAGAGATCACAAGTAGGCAGAGAGAGAGGAAGGGAAGCAGGCTCCCCGCCGAGCAGAGAGCCCGATTCGGGCCCGATCCCAGGACCCTGGGATCATGACCCGAGCCAAAGGCAGAGGCTTTAACCCACTGAGCCACCCAGGTGCCCCTGTGTCAGTTTTTCTTAAGACACACATTTCTTTCTTGAATTAATAGTGGCTAACGGATGGGGCGTGGAGGGGCTTAGTCCCTAACAGCTACTTATTTTCTACCTGAGGTTTGAACCAAATAAGTAAGAATCCAGCAGATGGGAGTCAAATTGCCTCTTGCTTACTTATAAAGCCAAAATTCGCTTCCTAGTACTGCGTGCCCAACTTGTCACCAGCAACACTGATCCTGTGGAAATTCTGTCACAGAAGAAGACCCCGTTCTGTCTTCCTGGAGGCAGCTGACTTAACCAGTGGAAGGGGAGGAAGGAAGTGGGCTTTGAATACTGAGTTTCTCTCTGACACTCCTGTCAGGTAACTTATTTCAGTTTTGTGGGAAAGACTAGGGAATGAGGCAAAAGATGAAGAGTTATTTAGTGACAGTCCTTCCTCACAAAAACCACATGAGGTGTATTTAAATATATACCCAATGCTGCTTAGGTTTTTGATTCTTTAACTCCTTGGGCCTCATGAAGCCTCTGGTCACCCAGAAGTGTCTGGAAAGGTGTTAGCAGCCTACTGGGAAGTCCTGCTCCTACTTTCCTGAGGCTGCTTCCCGTACATCACACCTTTATAGATTTCCTAAGCATGCTGTTGGGTGAATATTTTTTGTCAGAAGACTCAGAAATATACCAAAACAGTCGGCTACTTTGTGTTTTTAAGATTTTATTTTTATTTACTTATTTCAAGAGAGAGAAGCAGAGACCACATGTGGGATGAGGAGCAGAGGGAGAAGCAGACTCCGCACCGAGCAGGAAGCCTGATGTAAGGCTTGATCCCAGGATTCTGGGATCATGACCTGAACCAAAGACAGATGCTTAACTGATTTTGAGCCCCTCTGGTGCCCCAGTGTGTTACTTTAAAAGATTCCAAGGCCCCTCTGTAACCAAAACTGAACCTCACTCCCTGTTCAGTCCCCACCCCAAATTACATCCAGGCTTGTCCCCCTGGAGAGTTAGGACTCCTCAGTTGCTGCATCTGGGGCTTAAGTTCACTGGAATGGGTACAGTTCCTTCCAGGCTCTGATGTACCTCGTTGTTGAGGAGTTTCCAGGTCACATATACTTATCACAACACTGACTGTCACTTAGGACATTGAAATTGAGTCACACATTGCTAATGTGTCATGAAGTAGTCTCAGGCAAATATGTGTTGCCAGAACCTATTACTTTATATTGGGAAGTAGAGACACAGTGACACCTGAGGGAGGGAGGTGGTTGGACAAGAAAAACCCCAATTTCTCCTTCTCCAGATCCCAGTCAGAGCCAGCTGTCTGGAGTTCATGAACTGCATAAGAACTTTCCAGTGTGAGAGATTCATTGCACCTGGGGAGTGAAAATTTACCTGTTCTCTCATCATGTAAGGGCATTTAAGACATGGTGACTTTTCCTCAATAAAAAAAAAAAAGCAATTCCAGCTGCCCCAGGGAAGGGATTTATTTTGGGGAGTTTTGTTGTTATTGTTGTTGTTGTTTGTTTTTGAGGAATTTTTTTTATGCCTCACCTTCAGGATCCTTTCATTTCCATCCTCTCCTTTGAACCCCAGGGATGTGTTAGAAGAGGACTTCTCCAGACTTTTGCAAGTCGTATTTTTAGTTCTGCGCCTCTGTCATGTGCTTCTGAACTTTTATGAATGTTTCAGGCCTTGCCTCAAATAGCAAGAAGAGCTAGCCATCTATTTATTATCAAGTGAGAGAGGATAGTGACCTGGATCCAGGCAGCAGTGGTGGACGTGAGTGAGAGGATCAAATCTTGATGTATTTTGAAGACAGAGCAGCCAGGATTTGATGATAGGTAGCCTGTGCGGTGTGGAAGGAAAGGGAACAGTTAAAGAGAATCTGATGTTTTTGGCCTCAGCTCTGGAAGAAAGGGGTTGCTACCTAGAAGGAGCACCTCACCCATCCACAAATGCTGTCAGTGTCTTCAGCTCTGTCCTATTGATCCTGTCCTTCAGATCCATCCAGAGATTTCTATAATCACTCTGTATATCTGTTCCTGTCTTTAAGAGTTATTTCTCAGTTACTTGCATTGTGGATTCTCTATTTTGGTCTCTGCGAGCACACTTCTTTTTTTTTTTTTTTTTAAAGATTTTATTTATTTATTTGTCAGAGAGAGCAGGAGCGAGCACAGGCAGACAGAGTGGCAGGCAGAGGCAGAGGGAGAAGCAGGCTCCCTGCTGAGCAAGGAGCCCGATGTGGGACTCAATCCCAGGACGCTGGGATCATGACCTGAGCCAGAGGCAACCGCTTAACCAACTGAGCCACCCAGGCGTCCCTGCGAGCACACTTCTTAACAGATACTGGCTCCCCTGTGGCAAGCGAGGTCTTCACTGTTTTTCTACCGTGGATCCTTTGTGAAGTCTGGTGTAGCCTAAGGGGTGTCTTCTCAGAATAATGCTTTTAAATGCATAAAATAAAGTACATAGATTTTAAAGGAACCCAATAATATTTAAAAAACACTTATCATCAGGGCACCTGGGGGGCTCAGTAGGTTAAGCCTCTGCCTTCAGCTCAGGTCATGGTCTCAGGGTGTTGGGATCGAGCCCTGCATCGGGCTCCCTGCTCAGTGGGGAGCCTGCTTTCTCCTCTCTTTCTGACTGCTTCTTTGCCTACTTGTGATCTCTTTCTCTCTCTGCAAATAAATAAATGAAAATCTTAAAAAAAAAAAACACTTATCAAGAAATGTTTAAAATTTGTATCCATAGTTATATATGTGTTTTTTTTCCATTTCATTTCATTTATTTATTTTATTTTTTAAAAATTTTTAAATAACATATAATGTATTATTAGCCCCGGGTACAGGTCTGTGAGTCATCAGGCTTACATACTTCACAGCACTCACCATAGCACATACCCTCCCCATTTTCCATAACCCAACTACCCTCTCCATACCCCTCTCCCCGCAAGCAACCCTCAGTTTGTTTTGTGAGATTAAGAGTATTTTATGGTTTGTTACCCTCCCAATCCCATCTTGTTTCATTTATTCCTTCCCTACCCCCAAACCCCTCATTCTGCCTCTCAAATGCCTCATATCAGGGAATCATATGATAATTGTCTTTCTCTGATTGACTTATTTCACTTAGCATAATACCCTCTAGTGCCATCCACGTCATTGCAAATGGCAAGATTTCATTTCTTTTGATGGCTGCATAGTATTCCATTATACACACAGGCACACACACACACACACACACACACACACCCCACATCTTTATCCATTCATCTCTTGAAGGACATCTAGGTTCTTTCCATAGTTTGGCTATTGTGGACATTGCTGCTATAAACATTTGGGTGCACATGTCCCTTCAGATCACTACATTTGTATCTTTAGGGTAAATACCCGGTAGTGCAATTGCTGGGTCGTAGGGTAGCTCTATTTTCAACTTTTTGAGGAACCTTCATGCAGTTTTCCAGAGTGGTTGCACCAGCTTGCATTCCCACCTACAGTGTAGGAGGGTTCCCCTTTCTCCGCATCCTCGCCAGCATCTGTCATTTCCTGACTTGTTTATTTTAGCCATTCTGACTGGTGTGAGGTGGCATCTCATTATGGTTTTGATTTGCATTTCCCTGAAGATGAGTGATGTGGAGCACTTTTTCATGTGTCTGTTGGCCATCTGGATGTCTCCTTTGCAGAAATGTCAGTTCATGTCTTCTGCCCATTTCTTGATTGAATTATTTGTTCTTTGGGTGTTGAGTTTGATATGTTCTTTATAGATTTTGGATACTAGCCCTTTATTTGATATGTCATTTGCAAATATCTTCTCCCATTCTGTCAGTTGTCTTTGGTTTTGTTGACTGCTTCCTTTGCTGTGCAAAAGCTTTTGATCTTGTTGAAGTCCCAATCGTTCATTTTTGCCCTTGCTTCCCTTGCCTTTGGCGATGTTTCTAGGAAGAAATTGCTGCAGCTGAGGTCGAAGAGGTTGCTGCCTGTGTTCTCCTTGAGGATTTTGATGGATTCCTTTCTCACATTGAGGTCTTTCATCCATTTTGAGTCTATTTTTGTGTGTGGTATAAGGAAATGGTCCAGTTTCATTTTTCTGCTTGTGGCTCCCCAACTTTCCCAACATCATTTGTTGAAGAGACTGTCTTCTTTCCATCAGTCATTCTTTCCTGCTTTGTCAAAGATTAGTTGACCATAGAGTCGAAGGTCTATTTCTGGGCTCTCTGTTCTGTTCCATTGATCTATGTGTCTGTTTTTGTGCCAGTTATATGTGTGCTTTTTGATTCATGGTTGAAATCAAGTTATACATTGAGTCCAATAACTACTTTAATTTCAAAGTAATGATAAACATAATGATATTTTGAGATCTTAGCAACAGGAAAATGTGATAAGAAAATACATATCTATAACATTGGTGACAGAATCATAGGCACTACAAATACTACTGTGGCTTGTTGCCTACAGTTGTCATTGAAGGAAATGCTAAATTTTGGTTCTCCAACTGAGATTAGTTAGTGAAAATGCAGTGTTCTTTTGTCCCTGTGCAAGTTCCTGGAACTGTTCTGAGAACAAAGGAGCTGATCTGAACACATGCTCTACAGTAGAACGTGTTTTAACTTGTCAGGGAGGTGCAGCTAGTATGAAGGCAAAAAGCACAGGTCAACAACTGTTATACATAAAGCACCACATTCAATCTTGTAATGTACATTATCCCATTTAATTGTCAAAACAATGTTGCATGTTGATTATTATTTCCATTTTATAGCTAGGAGAATTTGAGACATTGGGACACAGAATGATTTGCCCAAGTCCTTGTGACTATGACTTGGAATATATAGAGATCCATGCCTGCCCCCCTTCCAAAGGATACATGGTTTCATTTAGGAATCACTCTGGGTATTTGGTTAGAAGGTTAGAAACCTTATCACCTCCACATCCTATAAACTTCATTTCAAGGTTCAAGTTGAAGTGGTCTCAGCATCTCCCATTGCCTTTGTAATGTTTCACATGTTCCTTTAAGCCTATTATATTTTGATCTGTAATCATTATGAAAACTGACTGTCTTTAGAACACCAAAGAAATGGTAAAATATTTTTCAAATGCATTTTTGTGGAAAAGCAATATAGGAACTAATGGGGGTGTTACTTGAGAATCTGACCTCTGGCAAGATCCTGAATAAACTTATCTAGTATTAGCTACTGAGTAATATTGTGAATGAAAAGCCTTCCTGGAGAGTTTCGCCATTCCAGCGGATGTATTCTTGGTTATGTATTACATACACATGCTGTACAGGGAACAGCATCCAAATCTCTAAATTAATGATTATCGCACCAAAAATAAACAGACTAATTAACACTAACTATAATGAAAACACTACTGTTCAGTGGTCCTGATTATATAGTTTACTTGGTAAAACACAGGCTTAGAAATTTCTTTAACTGAGAGGAGTAATGGTTGCTAACACTAAATCTTCTTTTTTTTCTATTCAAGGCCTCTGGCATATTAATTGCATCATCAGCCCATTTATTGATTTTAATGCCTTGCAGTCTGCTAAAAATGAAATTCTCTCCAGTTGCTTTAGGATTCCTTGAAATTTAATACACACCATGATTTGAAGATAGAGAGGTTCCACTGGCCAGTTTTAATTAAAAAATACAATACAGTGAAAAATAAAACTCTAGTTTCACCAAATTACTTTTTGTTCAGTGGGGAAAAAAATCCAGATAAATCAGACTTTCTTGCATTTACTTTACTAATGAGGAAATACAAGCCAAGCAGAATAAATCTCTTTTTGCTGAAATGGCAATTTGTTAGTGCTGGAAGTTTTATTTCTTATTGATTAGGTAGTATATATAAAGAGACTCATTACTCTTGAGTGTTCTGACCTGGAGAGTGTTAAAGGTGGACAATTTCAGAGGGATTTTGAGACATTCTAGGAGCTCACCTCCCAAGAATATGTGTGTTCTGTTTTGTTGTTTATTTTTTGTACCGTCCTCAAAAAAAGAAACAAGTAAACAAATACCAAAATTTTCAGTTTATTTTTAAAATCCAATTCAGCACTAGAAAAATACATTGAAAATACATTTTGTTCTAATAATTTAAATTCCTCAAGATTAATGCTTGGGTTGGGTCCCAAAAAGCATAGCACATTAGATTATTGTAAAGGGTCCAGAATCTGAAAGACTTGAAAACAGTAAGATTTTCAGGTACAGGGGCACCTGGGTGGCTCAGTTGTTAAGTTTCTGCCTTCAGCCCAGGTCATGATCCCAGGGTCCTGGGATGGAGCCTCGCATTGGGCTCCCTGCTCAGCGTGAAGCCTGCTTCTCCCTCTCCCACACCCCTGCTTGTGTTCCCTCTCTCACTGTGCCTCTCTCTGTCAAATAATAAAATAAAAAACAAAAAATAAAAATAAAAGATTTTCAGGTACAACCTGGTGTGTGAGCAGTAGCCTCTAGACTCTGAGGTAATATTTACACATACAGTGTGGCAATTATTCCCGAACTATTCCCAATGTAACATTTGAGGAACATCTTTCTATTTTTTGCTATTTGGCAGAGTACGTGACAGAGACCAAAAAGTATGAGTCATTCTTATTTTTATTGTGCTGACGTGTGACTCAGTGGCTTGACACAGAGCTATCTTTGGCACTGTTTGAAGAGTTCTGTCTCTACTCAGTGGTTTGATGGGGCATTCCTGAAGCCAGATTAACTCGTCCTGCTATATAGATTTGCTAGAATCCCTTCATATTACTGTAAGAAGTAGGCACAGCCAATGGGGAGCTTCAAAGGTTATGAACCAAGGGAACTGACCTCAGCCTTTTGGTTTAGAAAGCTGACACTGTCAATTTATCCAAGCATCCTCAGGCTAGGGGAGGACTAGAATATGGGCGTAGGAGCCAGAGCCTTCGAACTAGGCAAGGGTTCCAGCTTAGGCAGATAAGAGCTTCCTAGATAAATGTGTTGAAGCTCTTGGAGTTTGTTTTCTATGTTCTTCTGCTTGATGAGTAGGGATGGCATGGAGAGAGAATAAGGAGTGCACTCTGGGTGAGAAAAAATGATAATAGGTAAAAACCATCTGACTGAATGCCCACCACATAGAAGGTGCTGGAAAAGGGAGGGCAGTGTGGTAGCATGATACAATGTAAAGAGACCTGAAGTAGACTTTTATTTTAGAAAGGTAAGTCTGATAAACAGAGTCAAGGGTAAATCCTAGAAGCAATAATGGATTTTCTGCTAGACTCTGAATGGCTAGGACAGTAACCCAATATAAAAGGCTGATTTATAAAGGAAAATGCTAATTTGCTCACTTGTGATAAGCTGAGTACAATGTGTAGGTTCATTACATGTGATATTGATAGTCTCAACCTTTCCTGAAAATCATTCACACGAATTATGTGAGGAGACAATATAGTTTTAGCGATTTTCCAACCTAGGTTCTACCTGCAATTGCACTATCATTCTGTCTCTTTGTGAAAAGAAACAAAGATTATGTTTTACTGGACAGTTAAATAAATTGTGCGTTTCTTGGCATCTAAAGGGCACTCAGATTATTACCGTCATGGGCACTTTATATGAGTGTAACTTAACAAATGATACGTCAAAAAGGAGTGAAGATGGACAGGGCCTCTGGAACTGGGTAATTGACGTTCATTTTATATCAGTTCTGTTTTCCAGGTGAATCTGTTTCAAGGGCCCATTCTTCCAGCGAGGGTCCCAGAGTAAAAAATCAATCTTTTCCTCCTATCGGAGTTAACCAGCTCAATTATCATGTTCTGCTGGCCATAGCACACATCTCCCTTGACCTATGTAAAATCATGAAGCAAGTGTTCTTTCTGTGTATAATGGACCAGGTCATCTTGATAATTACCTGGCCTTTAGCCTGGAGCTCACCAGCCCCTTCCTCATATTGGTCCTGGTTAGAAGCACAGCTCACAGTTCGCACTGGTTTTCATATGTGGTCCAGCAACCTCTTGCTCCAGAATCATTTGATCTGCTTGTTGGAAAGACTGATTCTGCCATTCAATTTGGACATTTAGAATCTCTTGGGATGGGTCCTAGGAATCTGTACAGCAACCACTGTGGGTAGTGGTGGTGATGAGACGGCTTCTAGGATCCTTCACTCTTTCTACTGCCAAGAGGAGTTCCAAAATTCCCTGGGAGCGCACTGGGTGTTGGGCACACCATTTTGGGGGGGTGGTAAGCATGGTGCTCTAGGCTTGGCTCCCTCTCTAAAATCCATCTCCCAAGTGGCATATGTAGTAAATGTGTGCACATGTCCGTCCCCACTCATCAAGCAGAAGAATCAGAAAAACACAACTGGGTCTCAGAAAGAGTTAGGATGGGAATCCCTAGGTTCACAAGCAACCTAGTCCATTAAAACTGAGGGTGCTTAAACATATTAACTAATTCATCAAAAATAAACTCATGAGAAGTTAACATAATCAGCATATTTTTATTTGAAGAAACTATATTTTTCCAAAATAAAATAGTGAGAAGAGAGATGTTATTTTATACTTCTATAAATATTGTTAATGTCCACCTTAATGTAAGACTGTTCTTACGTCTGCTTTTGTAATTGATTTATTGTGATATGTTGTTTTGTTTGAAGGACATGAAGAAAATGTGGCCCATATAGTCATGTAGTTCAAAAAGGGAGAATTAATTGAATAGCCTTTTCAGATAACTGTGGATATTCTTGTATGATATGATACCAAAAGTTAAGAAGTAGTAGTTTTTTAAAGCTCGGTTGTAATATGTTATGTCACACTGTATCAGGGAACAATTTGTACTCTGCTACATTAAACCCCACAAAAACTTTGAATATGGATATTTTACTCATTTGGGATTTTCTGACTTCATCCATTGACATTTGGAAAATACTAGTTCCCCTTAGTCCACAGTTCTTCTATACTGACATGTCTCATTTTATAACATGGAAAAATCACCATTTTTTTTTTTTTTTTGGTCTTAGGGCTGTAGCCACAAGATATCACAAACTGGGTGGCTTAAAACAGCAGATATATATTGTCTTCAGGTCTGGAGGCTAAAAGTCAGAATTCGGGTTGTGGGTAGGGCCATACTCCCTCTGAAACCTGTATGGGAATCCTTTCTTGCCTCTTTCTACCTCTGGCGGTTTGCAGGCAATCGTCCTTGTTCCTTGCCTGATCACTGTATCATCACGGGGTGTGTCTTCACATTGTCTTCCTCTGTGCAGGTCTACCTCCCTGCACAATTTTCCCCCTTTTAAAAAGACACCTGTTGGGGCACCTGGGTGGCTCAGTGGGTTAAGCCTCTGCCTTCGGCTCAGGTCATGATCTCAGGGTCCTGGGATCGAGCCCCGCGTCGGGCTCTCTGCTCAGTGGCTAGCCTGCTTCCCTTCCTCTCTCTCTGCCTGCCTCTCTGCCTCTTGTGATCTCTGTCAAGTAAGTAAATAAATTTTAAAAAAAGGCACCTGTCATATTGGATTTGAGCTTACCCCCAGTGACCTCATTTTAATTTGATCATGTTTATAGGGACCCTATTTCCAAATAAGGCCACATTCCGAGGTACTGGATGTAAAGACTTTAACATTTTCTTTCTTTTGAGGGGCACGATTCAAGCTACAACATTTGCAATCATTAATATCACCACTGAACTCGTTCCAAAAATCTGCAATTATTAGAAGCGCATAGTGGTGCATACAAGTTTTCCAAAATTCCAATTTTTGCTTGGCAGCTTGCGTTCTATCATTGGCAACAAACTTTCCATTGTTTTCCTTGAAGTGACAGGCTCACTTTGTTCATTTTCAAGAAAGTGTCTGCCAGATGCCTAAGTTTCAATAACCGCAGTTTGTCTGTTTTTCCTTCAAATAAAAATCGTGCTCTATAAAAATGTTGTTAGTTCAGCTTGGAACTCAATCACTCTTCTCTGTGACTTTCTTAATGAAGAGTCAGGCTCCTGGTTAAAAAAAAAAAACAAACCTATGTGTGATATTTCAGGTCTGACCCATGGCCATTACAAAAGCTTTATCTGGCAGGCCTCCCAGGAGAGCGCTGCCCTCCCCACCCCGTGTGACCCGTGCGTCACGGCCTCTGAATGGAGTTTCATGAAGGACTCGGACACCCCTGAGCTGGCAGGCTCTTTGCATGATATTTACTGTCCTCACCTGAGCACCTTCATTCTCGAGCTCTTTATAGGAGGGAGGCCTTGGGCAGAGGCTTCCTCAGGTGCCTCTGCTTATGGGGGGAGGAGGGGAAACTCTTAAACACAGTGCCCCCCACTCTAACTGGGTAGCAGTTCCTTTGCACTGCAAGCCTGACCCTGAGCTCTTCCTCCTGACCTCAGGATCCAGAAAACCGCCCAAGCCTTCTGTTCAGGGTCTTCATCAACAGTGACATGACTGACCCACCTGACCATTGACTGGCACGCCCTTCCATGGTGGAAAATGGAACAGGGAGTTGGTGTTTTCTCCGGTTTTAGCCTCTCACTCATTCCCTCACGGTAAGTAAAGGCTTAACTCTTTTGTTTATGGCTTATTCCTTCCGTGGGCCACTCTGACCCTTAACAGCTCAGTTTGCTCTCCCAGCTCAGCTGAGCTCTGGACACTTGGAGGGCATTTTCCTTGCACCACCTGTAATACTTGGGGATGTAACAGAAGTATTTTCTGTGTGCTTTTTAGTCCTATAGACTATTAAAAAGCCACGTGCTTACAGTTTGAGTTTAATGATATCTTAATATATATATATTACCAGGCAACCAAGGACATTCTAGAGTGAACCTGGTCCTTTTTTTTTTTTTTCTTTTTTTTTTTTTTTTTTTTTAATTTCAAGTTCATGGCAGCAAAGATGACAATAACTGCTGGAACACTGAGCTGCCACTGCTTCCATTTGTTCTAAGCCTCCACTAGTTTTACCAACCATTGCTTCTGTTATCATCAGTACAAATATCAATACGGTGAAAGGCAAATGACATTTTAGCATTGTTGTGAAAACAGATTTGACCTCTAGGATTCTTATCCACAGCACACCCGGAGAACTACTATGTGAGTATCTTCTCCGCACCGCATAACCTCCCCCTTGGTAACCCAGCGCGATGGTGTTACAGAAACTGATGGGAGTTTTGAAGGTTTGGGAATTCAGGATTTCAGCTCTTCCCTCCTCTCTGATATCTGGCAGCTTGTCAGGCTAAATGAGTTATGCTTTTTCAACTGCAAAGTTAGGCCTAGGCCAAGTGCTCCCAGCAAAATCCCGGAACCAAGAGAGGGCACTATATGGATTTGTTTTCCTCGGGCCAAGCTCAAACAAGAGAAAGTATATACTTCCTTTTTCTTGTGGACCACGTTCCCTGTGGAAAGAACACAGCGTCCACCATAGAAACAGACTTCAGCAAGTTTCTCGTGCTGGCAAGGTTAGGGATGTGCGTTTTCCCAGAGACCGCTGCGACGTCTTTCAGGGATCTCAAATCACGGCTGAGTGTTTCCATTTGAAGTGTTTCCGCTATACAATCCTTGGGAACCTGGGATGACAGTAGCAGCTAGAGATCTACAATAAATGTGTACAATTAACATAGACCTGACCAAAAATAGAAGGGATGTTTAGTCTTCTATTAGTATTTGTAAAACAAAAATTAAGTCATTCCGCTCCCTTGCTCAGAATCCTCCAGGACCGTTTGAGATGATAATCACACTTAACTGAGAATGCAACACACAGCCCTTAGCAGACCACTCCAGCCCTGATTCTCTTTCCAGTCTCATTTCTTGTGGGTTTCTGCCTGACTTGCCACGACTCAGCCATCCAGAACAGAACAGGCCACATTCTCTTGCCCATCCAGTCCTTCTGCCTATGACAGCTTTCCTCCACCTCTCTGGACCCTCTCAATTGGCCAAATTGTAAGTCATCCTTTAGGACTTGAGCCATGCCCTCTGAAAGTCTTTCCTGATGTCTGACATTTTGATTTTGTAGCTATTTTGATGTTCCGAGTACTTGTGACCTTGGGGTGTTTTCCATCACCAACAACCAATTCTCTGAATCTCTGGCCACCAACTAGGTGTCCTATAATTCTCTTGGGTTCTGACACTAAGTACCTGGAGTTCACATCAGATTCCACAAGTTACAGGACTCAGTTCCACAACATTGTCCTCACGTTAGGGGTCAATCACGAGTCCTGGGACACCTGTCCTTCTGCCTGACCAGCTGTAAGTTCAGGCTTCCCACAGCTCACTCACCAGATTTGATAATTTGCTAAAACAGGCCGCAGAACTCACAAAGACCTCTAACTTATGTTTCCTGGTTTATTATAGAGGATGCAGATGAATTATTGGTGAAGAAGAGTATAGGGCAAAGTCTGGAAAGAACACAGGAGCTCCTGTCTCTGTGGAATTGGGGTGCACCATCCTTCCTACACATAGATGTATTCACCGAATCTGAAACTCTCTGAACCCCATTGTTTAGGACTTTTTATGAAAGTTTCATTGCATAGGCCTTATTGATTAAATTACTAGCCACTGATTGATGATTAACCAACTTAGTCCCTAGTCCCTCTTGCCTCCCCAAAGATTAGGACTGAGAGTTTCAAGTTTCTAATGAAAGCTTGGTCTTTCCGGCCATTAGCCCCCATCCTGAAGGGATCTAGAGGCCTTACAGAAAAGAAAGGATGCTTTTATCACCTTTATAATGCAGGAAATTCCAATGCTTCTTAGGAACCCTGTGCTAGGAACCAGGAACAAGGGCCAAACACCTTTTTATGATACCAAGACCCTTAAAGCCAAGGCGTTATGCCTCCTGTGTATCAGTCACTTATTCAATCCATTTCCATATTTCCCTATCTCTGATTAGCGCTCGGGGGTAGGTTGATGTTCAAGGATATGATGAAGGAGTCTACGGCCTATGTTGTTTGGTAATTTTGAAAAGGTAAAATTTAATTTAGAAAGTTGACTATAAAATATCCATCGTCTGTTATAGTTGCATCTAAACTTCCTGCTTTATAACGTAATCTCACAGGCTGATTTGGTTATCAGAGAAAACAGAGTGGGCATCCTGGGCATACTTCTATCATAGCACTTACCACATCATATCTTCATTTTTATACATATTTATTTATTCCACTGAATTTTAAGTAGGAAATCTTTCTTTTCAATCTCCCCACAACCTACAAATAATTCATATTCCCTCCTTTCAACCATATCCTCTGTTTCATATGTCAATCTATCATAACACCTGTGACATATTATGGTGGTTATTTATTTACATGTTTCAGAATTTGGCTTCTAGACCACAAGCCTTTTGACTATTTAGACCACTCTTTATTGGTCTTATATTCCCGATGCTTGCCATTTTGTCAGCGTTCCTTGAATGTTGGAATACATGAATCAAGTGTCTGGTTCTCTACCCATCACTTACCTTTTCTTGTCACATACCCAAGCAGTTCCCCACACAGGATGTTTTATATCTACACTCCAGTAACCTACCTCCCAATTTTGCTTCTTGGGTACGTGGACTACTACCTTCTCAGACTTCCTAATAACTGCACTTGCCTCATCACTAATAACTCTGTATCCTATTATTCATTCAGCTCAATTAATGCTTATGCATTAATCACCCACTACCAGAACCCTAGCAGATGTTCACCTGAATGGGCTTTTCTTGCATTGATTTCTGCTGGGCATGGCCTCTAATAGACCCACAATAGCTCCAATACTGAAGGCTTTAGGGAAGCTGGCCAGCTGAATGGCACTACTGAACTCCAAAATAGACAGACAATTGCATTCCCCTAGACCATCTGGGCACTGTTCTAAGTAAGATTATATGATTTTCCTTTTCTTTCTATTCGTTGTGAAGATTGGCACCAGGTTTTAAAACATTCAAAGGTAACTTAACAGCCACAGTATTTTTGATAAAGAATTAGGTGTTTTTTATAAAATAACCATGGCACTTCATCATATTCAAGTTAATTATAAAATCAAAGTTAGCATTGACTATAAGAGTGTGTCTAAATCATATTAACGGATGATTTTCTCTTCACTGAGTCTTGCTCAGTTTTTCTTCCTTCAATATTTATTTATTGTTTGCTACATTCCAGATGTTTTTCTAGCAATCGAGCACTTTTCTGGCCCCCTGGGAGTTCACAATGTAGTTGTCTAAGTGAGGTGTGTGTGTAACATATTACATGATAATTGCCATAATATTTATATTATATGATAACTGCCACAATTTTTATTCACAAGTTCATTTGGAATATATTGCTTGAGCTTATACCATGTGCCAGACGCTGTTGTGATATTAATAAACCATGACTCTTAGAAGTTAGGTAGTTTTTAAATATTTGATTAACCATCCTGTTAAATCTCTCCATTATTTTTATTAACAGCTTCAAAATCAATAAAAAAAATCACCAAAATGGCGAAGTTTCAGTAATCAAGTAATAAAGAGTTTGAAAGATGGGTGATACTTCATTAAGAGAAATTTTAGCTCTTCATACATTCCGTAAGGAAGAAAAGGTCTCCTGGAAGAATTATTCAATTCTACTCTTGAAAAAGGGGCCAAAATAGCATTGCACATGAGTCCTAGAAAAAGAAATATGTTTTAGTTTTATGTAGACCCTTAAAATGGGTTACTTGTTTAAATGAGGTATTATGCAATGGACATTGGAGGAGTTAGCTAGTTTAGCACGAGAAGTGTTTACATTACTCAGTATAAAGAGTATAATCCAGGGGCGCCTGGGTGGCTTAGTGGGTTCTGCCTTCGGCTCAGGTCATGGTCTCAAGGTCCTGGGACCTAGCCCGGCATCAGGCTCTCTGCTCAGCAGGGAATCTGCTTCCCACTCTCTCTGCCTGTCTCTCTGCCTACTTGTGATCTCTGTCTGCCAAATAAATGAATGAATGAATGAATGAATGAATGAATAACAAGAGTGTAATCCACCATGCTCAGCATGAAAATATGTGATACAAATAGAGTTAAGGATGACTTCAAATCAGATGGAGAAGAGAGTGCACAGGTATGGCTATGAACGGTTATTTCCTTATAGAACAAAATAAAAAGGAACCTCATTTTTTTTCATGTATATAGTTATTTTTTGCATCAAAGAAGTGTTCTGGTAGGAAAATAATGGTTGTTGTTTTTTTTTTTCTCCCAGTGAGAAAGGACAGCTTTCAAGTAAAGAGGTGAAAATTGGCTTGATAACTCAGAATAAAAAAGAATTACCTTTGCCTGAAATATCCAGTGGCTCAGAATTGGAAACCTAGGAGCTCCAGTGCCAGCACTGTCTGGTGACCCTGGCAGCATCTGAGCCTGAAGGCGAGGGGACACATCTAACGGCACTCCTTGTTACAGATGAGCCAAACCTAGTAAGTCACACAGTATGTGGAATATTTATTTTTAATTTAAAAAGTTATTAGAAAATTAAAATTACAGTCAAGTTCCAAACCATAAATTTGTGAGTACCTTATCCTAGGAAGGAAATGTGAGAAAATAGAACATTATTTCTAAGATGATGATTGACACTCTGGAATAAATTGGCTCTAAGTGAGGGTTGTTAATCTGATATTCAATAGTCCCATTTTTATAAAAAAATTTACCGGGGTGCCTGGGTGGCTCAGTGGGTTAAAGCCTCTGCCTTCGGCTCAGGTCATGATCTCAGGGTCCTGGGATCGAGCCCCACATCAGGCTATCAGCCTGCTTCCCCCTCTCCTCTCTGCCTGCCTCTCTGCATACTTGTAATCTCTGTCTGTCAAATAAATAAATAAAATCTTTAAAACAAAAATTTACCCACTAAAAAAATTGTAATTTTTCATAATCAGAAAATGATTTTTCATAATTTTCATAATGTTACAACAAGTCAGTGATCAAAAAGGAAAATAAAGGGTTTATAGTTTTCTTTAAACATTTTGACCTACTTGAGATTTCAGAGACCAAAGAATAGAGTTGCTTTTTAATGCTTTTGGATTTATGCATAATACTGTATTCATTTCTGCCTTCTTACTGCTCCAATTCCATTGCCCCTGGGTATATTAACTGAAAAGATTAAAAACATAAATTATCATAACTAATAAAATGCTCCTATAAGCAATGTAAGAGAAAAAATTGTATTTCTATGGGAATGTGGTTCATACTGACCATGCTAATTACTACACTGACCAAAATTATGTTTTCCTCGGATGGGCATATATATATTTTTTTAACAGAAACAAATAGAAATTTTAAGGGTCTTTCACCTAACCCATTACTTAATTATTTATAGCCATCATAATAGTTTATATATTTTCTTTTCTTTCCATTTATTTGAATCAGTCCTATTTTGTGATTGGCTGATATACCTCTCTAGAATTTCCCATAGCCTGGATTGTGCAGATTGTATCTTTCCTGAAATTGTTTAACATGTTACTTTGTGTTCTAAATTTTCTGTAAATTGAAGTTAGTTCTAGAGGCTTAATTGGATTCAGGCTAGATTGTGTTGGCAAAATGGTGAATTCTCTTATCAGAAGACATTCAATCTTGAGCTATTTCTCTTCTGGTGATGTCAGTAACCATCAATACTTAGTAGCTAAATCCAATTAGGGGTTTAGAAAATGGTGACATTCCAAAACTTTCAAACTATCTTTTTTTTTTTTTTTTTTTTTGCTTGGGATACTATAAAAAGATGTATTCTCTTTATCTTGTATTATGGTTTTTTTTTTTTAAGACTTTATTTATCTAACAGAGATCACAAGTAGGCAGAGAGACAGGCAGAGAGAGAGGGGGAAGCAGGCTCCCCGCTGAGCAGAGAGCCCAGATGTGGGGCTCGATCCCAGGACTCTGAGATCATGACCTGAGCCGAAGGCAGAGGCTTAACTCCCTAAGCCACCCAGGTGCCCTTTGTATTATGGTTTTACCCAGTGGTATAACTCATATAGGAAACACAGGATAAATTCTTAGTATGTTCCCTTTATCTTCCTGTCTTCAAGATAATGAAGCGATTCTTCATCATTCTCCAGAGGTGACCAATTAGACTTTTTTTTTTAACTACCTTTACGAACTCATGAATTTCACAACACTTTGTTTCTCAATCCACAGTTACTATTATCATTTTTGAAGCTACACATAGTTCATTTGGGGCCAGTTTGTACCTCTTAAAGCTGACTCCTACATCCTGTTGACATGACTTAGTTGTCACTGATAGCTTCCTTGCTATATGATATGGCAAGATGTTTTAGATTTACTTTTATATATTGCTTACTGTAGATCTGGAATTTCTTTGAGATCTGTGTTTCTTTTTAGAGGGGATGTATTAAAAACCACAATCTGCGTGCTAAGGATGTTCATTGCTACTGGGTTCATCATTGTTTTCAAATTCTTTTCAGGGGATACAGTGAGGAAAAACATACACTCTAAAATATATAACTATCAACACATATTAATAGCAACATCATGATGTATATCATCATGAATTCTGTTATTACATCTAATTCAAATTCAGGACAGTAGTGTTTTGTTGCGTTTTTGCCCAACGTCTTCTGTCTGTATCTCTTTTGCCCACCTTAAGAATAAGGAGTCCTGATTTACTACACCAGGAATATAAAGAGAATATTACAAAATTACACAATTAGTTTATTCTACAATTCACATATAACTGCTTCAGAATAACAATACCAATTTGCCCACTACAACACAACTGCCAACAACAAGATTAATGAAGAGTTTATGATTTTGTTTTCTTTTAACATTTTTTTCATCCTAAGTTATATTCTAATAAGCAGAGAAATTACTGTTTTTAATGTCACTCAGAACAGTTCCTTTCAATGTGATTATGTCACCAATTAGGTATATGATGCACATTTATTTTTATTTTATTTTCTGTTTTTAATGGTTTTTGAATTTTTAATTTTATAAGGGTCAGTTTAACTTTGCAGTTTTTCAGGGAAGGGATGAGTAAAAGAAATCAGGAGTGATGAGAATCTAAGTTCAGCAAAGTCTAATAAATTATCCAAGTCAAAAAGTTAAACCTACGTTTCTGTGTAAGCCTCAAGTTTTAACACTATATTACCATAATGATTTTGAATCAATTTCCTGTCAATCTAAATGATGTAGTTCTAATCAGTCAGTTTCTGACTTTTACTGTAGGTTTTGCTGAATGTTTAAATGAAGGAAAAATGAATTTTTGCTTCCATGATGGTGACACAATATTTTTGTAAAATTTGCAGATTGTTATATATTTATTCTGAGTTTGGATTTATAGCAGACATGTTTTATAAGAATATGTCTTGATCATCAGTTCCTTTATCTGTAAAGTGGTGACAGCATTCATTCATTTACTTACTTAGCAACTATGTACTGAGTTTCTATTTTACTAGATAACATGCTAATTATTATTGGCAGAGAGCCAGCAATAGGACACTTTCTACTCCCAAAGAGATTGCACTCTGGATGAGAAGACAGAACTAAAAACAAACAATTGCAATGCAGGATGATACATGTCACACTAGAGGTATATACTGGGTGCCATAAGTACCTTTAGACAGATGAGTCACCTGGTACAGGTGGGAAGCTGAAGGTGAACATCCTCATGAAGTGTTGACTTGGTTGAGTGCGGAAGGAGCAGTTAAAATTAGCCAGGTGGGAGGATGAGAGGAATGAGATATTTTCCACACGGAATAGTATAGAGGGTTAATATTTTGAAATATTATCTAATACGTGTTTCTGTGTCTAGGACTCCTTTCCCCTGAAGCCTTTCCAACATTAAAATCAGATTTCAAAATAATAAAAATCCTCATGTTTTAATGTTCTTAAAATTAATATTACACATGGGCTTTGCTAACTTATTAGGATCAAAGTTGAATTATTTTAAGGAAAAGCATTAGTGTCCTATTTTATTTTTAAGTTATGAAGACAGAAGAAAAATCAGCTTTTATTTATAAAGCACAGAATAAAGTAAGATTTGGGAATTATTCAGCTGATTTCATCATTTCAGACTAGGCTGGACAGAATACAGTGATACAATTTGTTATGCAATAACATTCCTGGTGTCATTGTATAAGAAAGATCAATTTACTTTACTATATTCTCTACATTCTATATATTATCTATCATTGTACAAAAGTTCTTATTGAACGTCTACAGCCATAATTATTTATTGCTGTAAGTATGTGGGTGTCAAAACCAATACATCTCAGTAATTCATTAAAGCTATACCTACCAAAGTAACATTTGTTCATATGCTTATATGTATGTAGATCTTAAAATTACATGGACTGTAAAATGAATTCTAATGTATTGTGCTTTAGACAGTTAGAATCAATCTAAATATGTATTCTTTAAAAAAGGCTTTAAAGGTTTATTACCTAGGAATGGGAGCAAAAGAACTCAGAAAGAATGAAGAATCAATTTTTTCTTAGCTTTGAGTTTCATTATGTATTTTTTTGATAAGTCCATAGCAGGCAGTATCTAAAAGCAATTCTGAATTACAAGAGGCAAGCACTTGAAAAGGAAAAATGCTTTGGAATGTTAAGGCCTTTTCTTTGCATGTCAAGTATAAAGCCTGGCTGAATCAAGGCATTGAATTCCATATCTTAAGTCGCACAGAAGAGAAAAAGGTAGATTGACAAAAAATAGTTGTCCACTATTCAGAGAGCAGATTGAGAGCCTTCTGAATTGGGGAGGAATCTGAAGAACATCGATCAGAATAGAAAGAACATTTAGATCAGTATAGAAATTCTGCTACCATCCTTTGGCCTCTTCCAAGAGGAACCTTGGAGAAGGAGGGCAATGGAAATCCTAGATGAGTTTGGAGATCTGATTCAAGGGAGATGTAATATTGCAGCCTACCCTAATGCCAGCAGAGTAGAAATGGTGAAGATGAGAGTTGGAGTGTCCTCTCAAGTCTCTCAGCTCCTATGAGACATAAGGGAGATCAAAAATTCCCAATGTGCCCAAGAAGAGTGCAGAAAATAGCTGGGGGAGGAGAGAGGGGGAAGGACTGACCTATCTGGGCTCAGAGGATTAGTAAAAAGAGATGAGATACAGGTTGATTCAGTAGGAAAGATCATTAAGGGCTAGCCTCCAACCCAATGACCACCATACTTTATCCATAGAGAGAACAGAAGTAGATAAGGTCATCAGCCAGGCAAGCTGAGGACAACTACCAAGACAAGGAGAGACAGACTTCCCATCAGCAGAGGTTAGCAATAGAGGATGACACTGGGACCAGATGCTCCTTCCCAAATATGGAGAGGGCATATATTACTCTGACAACAAGAGAAAGAGAAAGGTGATGGCTGAAAATTGAAGAAACATTCTTAAACCTGAAGATTCTATAAGATACTTTCCTTAAAAGTATCTTCTGCATCTTGGACCAGCCCCTCCTCTTCTTACTTGTAAACTCCTGGGTGGTCACAGCCAGGCTTCTCCTGCACTGGCACAATTCTTGTGGCAAGGACACCTAGCTCTTGCTCTCTCTAGACCAGACAGTTCCTTTACATTTAAATCCCAGGTTGTCCTCAACCTGTCCAAAAAGAAATTCTTTGCCTCTGAATCTCCTTATTTCAGTGAATAACGTGCTCTTCTAGTAGGTGTCCAGACCCTTTACACTATACCCTGTCACTCCATTGTCAGTCATTTAATGACTACTCTTAACACATGCATAGCAAATGCTCCCCCTTTTGTCCATCCCCTTTGCCTCTACCTCATTTCAAGCTGGATGTAAGATCATGTCTCATCTATATTATTAAATAGTCCAATTGGTTTTCTTGATTTAAGCTTTGTTCCCCCCCTACCAATATTCCCTAAAATATAGTCAAGAAAGAACGCAGCCCAGTTTCATTAATTTCTATGTAGCTGTCCAGTTTTCCCAGCACCTTTTATTGAAGAGACCATCTTTTTCTCCTTTGATGGAGATTAATTGACCATGAAGTGGGGGGTTATTTCTGGCTTCTCTATTATGTCCCATTGGTCTGTGTGTGTTTTTGTGACTGTATCATACTGTTTTGATTTTTACAGTTTTGTAGTATATCTTGAAGTCTGGGATTGATACCTCCAGCTTTTTATCTTCTTTCTCAAGGTTGCTTTTGCTCTTCAGGGTGTTTTGTGGTTTCATACAAATTTTAGGATTGTTTGTTGTACTTCTGTGAAAAATGCTATTCGTATTTTAGTAGGGATTGCATTGTATTTGTAGATTGCTTTGGGTAGTACAGACATTTCAAAATGTTTTAGCAATGTTAATTCTTCCAGTCCATGAACATGGAACATGTTTCCATTTGTTTGTGTCACCTTCAATTTTTTTCATCACTTTTTTATAGTTTTCAGAGCACAGGTCTTTCACCTCCTCAGTTAAGTTCATTTCTAGGTATTTCATCCTTTTGGTGCTATTGTAAATGCAATTGTTTTCTTAACTTCTCTTTCTGCTTCCTTGTTACCCCATACTTCTTTGTGCTTACCTCATGTCTTATTACTTCCTCAAGACTCTCTGTTCTGGTCACACTAAACCAGAACAAAACACACTTTCTGTGAAAAGCCAGATAGTTAGTATTTAGGCTTTGTGGACAAAAGGGTTTTGTCACGATGATTCAGATCTTTCATTCTAGCACAAATGCAGCTGTAGACAATAATATAAAGGAATGGGCAGGGATGTATTCCCATAAAATTTTATGAGCACTGAAATTTTAATTTCATATAATTATCATGTACTATGAAACAGTATTCTTTTGATTTTTTTTTTTCCCCCATGCATTTAAAAATCCAAAAAACATGCTTAGCTTAGACTGCATGAAATAGGTGGTGAGCCAGATTTGGGCCATGGATTGTAGTTTGCTGATCCTTGCATTAAGCCACTCTTAGAGCACTAAATGTGCTGTGAGGTATCAGGTACATGTTCTTTTTGTTTTTTTTGTTTTGTTTTGTTTGTTTGTTTATTTATTTTTTCCCTTGCCTGACATGGGCCTGTTATTTAGGCTGGAGAGCTCTAACCTAAGTGGAGCTTAAATAGAAATTAAACTTCGTCATCATCTCCTGTAAGGAGTTCCCTAATTCTTATACTCCAAACTCGGGAGAGATTGATCACGTCTTCTTTTAAGATCGCAAGTGTCTTGTAGACACTTCTGTGAGAGTGTTTTGCATGTTTTATTTCAACTATTTGTTTAATTGTGTGTCTCTTCCTTTCACTGAGGGTAATGGTTTATCTTTTATTTATTTTTTGATTTCTGGCTCCTTGGCACTTGTATTTTATGGGGTCATCAAGGAAAAGAACGTGGAGAGACAAAGTCCTGTTTTGCAGATAATCATGCCATGAACAGAAAAAAATTCAGTATGTGCAATGAGAGAAGCATCTTGGTTGGGAATAGAAAATAATCCAAAGGAGAGAGAAATTTGTGACTGAATGAGAGCTATCTAAAATATAATTGACTAGGGTGTGCATTAAAATATACATCCCTTTTCAATTCAATTCAATTATTTGGAAGTTGAAATAATACGATGGAATACTATGCAGCCATCCAAAGAAATGGAATCTTACCATTTGCGACGACATGGATGGAACTAGAGCGTATTATGCTTAGCGAAATAAGTCAACTGGAGAAAGACAACTACCACATGATCTCCCTGATATGAGGAAGTGGAGATGCAACGGGGGTGGGAGTTAAGGTGGTAGGAAAAGTAAAAATGAAAGAAGATGGGATCGGGAGGGAGACAAACCAAAAGAGACTCTTAATGTCATAAAACAAACTGAGGGGGGTAGGGGGAAGAGGGGTTGGGTGAGGGTGGTGGGGTTAAATTCATAGTTTAAATAAAACTTAAATAAAGAAAAAAAAAAAAAAAAAAAGAACAAAAGTTCAATTGTACAAAATTAATCAAATTGTGGCTTTTTATGTTTTGCCCATTCTTGCGTTTTACATTTCATAAGAAACTCATGGTTGGTTTTTTTAAATTTACATAAGTAAACAGAAGTAAAAAAGTTTGAATAGAACCCCATTGGTCTAGAGCTAAAATTTCATGTTATTGATTTAGAAAATTCATTTCTCATTTTATAAATTGAGTTTATTTTCAAGAAGTTGACAAGGGAGACAAAAGTCCAGAAGCTTTCTGTGTTACTCTTTAATGGAGATATTTCTCAGTATATAATCTGGAGTAAAATATATGTAATTATGTATAGAATTGCAGCCTGTCAGGGAGATTGCTACACAATGTTTTGTTTGTAAAAGTATGGATACTCAAGGTGGACACCTGTTACAGTAGCAAGCCCAGAGCCATGATTAAATGAATGTCAGCTCCATTAAGTTATTTGTAGGTAAAACATCTGAGAAAATTGTTTCTTGTTGACTGCATGTGTAATGTGAAGGTTAAACTTTCTTATTATTTATGAGAGTTTTTCTTTTTTTCCAGTATTTTAGTGGAAGAGAATTTTAGAAAAATGAAATGGATTTTGGCTGATGGTGGGGACTAAGATCACGGTGACCTTGTTTTGTGTTGCAGATTGATACTGCCTTACATCAAGAGTGAAGTTATCAAATGTATTCCTCCTTCTAAGTTTCAAGTTCCTAGAGGGCAAAGTGTGGATCTTTTAAAAATCCTTTGCCCTCCCAATTAAATATCTAGCACAGTAGAGTGGACTCTCGTGAAAGTTGGGTCAGCAGCATGTTGGGAGTGAGAGTTTATGTTCTCAGTTTTGCATATAAAGCAAAAATTGAACCTATGAAAATGCACTAAAAAATATATAACTAACAAGGGCACCTGGGTGGCTCAGTGGGTTAAGCCTCTACCTTCAGCTCAGGTCATGATCTCGGGGTCCTGGGATCGAGTCCTGCATCGAGCTCTCTGCTCAGCAGGTAACCTGCTTCCCCCTTTCTTTCTGTCTGCTGCTCTGCCTACTTCTGTTCTTTCTCTCTGTCAAATAAATAAATAAAGTATTTAAAAAAAAAAAATATATATATACACACACACACACATATATATATATATATATATATATATATATATATAACTAACAAAAAACAGAAGACAGACAGAACACCTTTCAATAATTCTGGCACAGTTAGTTTTCTTGCAGCTTTGGAACAAATGAAGTACTTTGCATTTTAGGGACCCTAAGATGCACTCTGTATTTTCTACGCTATCAGGATAGTTAATGTTTAATGTATGGAATGGAGTTCCTCTAATTTACATATGTATCCAGTGTGACCTTCTACATGGTAGAGGTTCAATGAATATTTGTTGAATAATTGGTTGATTAAACAAATGAAAATACTGCTTTTTCTGGGAGGTAACAAAAAAAACCCAAAAATCTCTATAATTTTGTCAGCCTTCTCTCTCATACAGCATATTTATTTGCAAGGTCAGTCCATGCTCTTTAGAAAAAGGGTTGAAGTATTTGTTTGGAAGCCAGGTGTTATTCTGCAACTCATGAAAGCTGGGAGCTACAGTCCTCTAGAGGTATGATTGTTAATAATAACTACAGATCTGACCTCAGTTCTGTTGGCAGCTTTACAGTTGGGGGGCCACTAAATGCACATAATTTTCTGGTAAGACCTCAGAGATTATCCCTGTCTTACAGGAAACAGTGGTATCTTCGCAGTTTTGTTAAGATGTCCGTGTCCATCAAAGGGTACCAGATTGAAACCAGATTACATTAATAGTGCTTAAAAAATCTGACTTTTTCAGAATCCAGTGCAAGACGGTTGGCATGCTGCCTTTTTGCCCAAAATAGGCTTGTTAAGGCAGTCCAGAAATGTACTATGAAATCTTAGTAGCTACCAATGCTCTGTTATTTTTTATTATTATTATTATTCTATGAAAGCATTTCCAAATTCATTGTTTCTTAAGGAAGTGATCATCCCCATCTGGGCATTAAAGAAGCATGATCTATTATTTTATGGGCAAGAGATGAGCAAGACTGTCAGTGAAGCCAAGTAGCTCTGGAAAACTTATTAGGGAAACCAATAGGATTTTTTTTTCATCCCTGATGTAAAACCAGAAACAAAATCTGAACAAAGTTGTAATAAAGGTGGTTCAGGCTAATGGTTATTTTAACAAGAGTGTTTTGCCATGAAAACTTGCTTTCTTAATTATAATGATGGATTTACAAATACGAAGATAATGGGTACCTATTCCACTCTTTAGAGGGAAAGTAAATCACTATATAAATAAGAAACTATCATTTTCCTTTGGGTGATTTACATCTTAGCCATATAGTATGTTTTTATTGTCTTAAATGAATCCTTTCACAATCCTAAGTGGATTTTTTTTTTTTTTTTGTGGTGGAGATAGGTTTTGAAACTGTGG
Source organism: Taxidea taxus jeffersonii (assembly GCA_003697995.1). Taxonomy (NCBI): domain Eukaryota; kingdom Metazoa; phylum Chordata; class Mammalia; order Carnivora; family Mustelidae; genus Taxidea; species Taxidea taxus. Next base: position 80,346 of record ML111801.1, read on the forward strand.
TTAACCTTGAGATAAGGAAATAATAATTTATAAGTGATCTCTGCCTTCAAAAAGTTGATTCTGATTAAGGCAGAGACAAAACTACTCAAAAAATTCCATAGAAAAATAATTTATAGCAAAATGAAATCATTATTTTGAGTAGGATAAGTGGGCAAACTCTGATAAAAGGAAAAAAGAAATCTGTGTTTGGCTGGTTTTTCTTTTGGACAGATTAATTTATGCTTAGGGAAATATATATGCCCCATTTAGATATATTTGCTTGAGTTTCATGCAACTAATTTCCATAAAATAAAAATTGCACTCATATGATGGGAGAATCAGAGATATACACACAATAAATGTCATTTTCTTAATTTTTCAGTGTTATTTATTTTTTAATGGGTAATACAAAATATGTAAAACACATAAAAATAATATATAAATCATAAAGTCATTTCTGTAACTTTCATGAATCCCTTACATATATATCTTTTTCAGATATAAAAAGATCATTTGGAAAGTTAAGATAAAGTCTTTGCTGAACAAATTATAGAATCAATCATCAAGTAATAATAATATTTTATATTTATGTAGTGCTTTACAATTTACAAAGCACTTCCATGTATGATATATATTATGGTTTTAAGCAGTATCTTTCCTTTAAATACAAATATATATACTAAAAGTTAACCAAGGTAGCACAGGTGGAAGAATTGAAAAGAGAAAACCAGTGAAAGATGATGAAATGAGTTAGCCCAGAAGATAGACGATGTATTGGAAGTCATTAGAGGATTTCAAGGAGCAAGTAATCAATGATCTTCATATCAGTTATGGGGAAGAAGTCAAATGAGACTCAGACTGAAATTTGTCCACTAGATTTAGCAATTAAAGGGAAAATGGGGAGAACAGTAGAGAGAAATTGTGGGCAGAGGAAGACTGACTGCGAAGCTACTGGAGTTTAAGCCTCTGACCCCTCAAATGCATGTTCTCCTTTATATACTTAATCGCAGGTTCATAGTTTAGAATCTGTCTTCTTACACAGTCTCAAAACTGTGTAAGCTTTAGGTCCTACAAAGCCTGATCTATTCTTGATTTTAGAGATGGAAGCCTGATGCAATGAGTTGAGATGTGCCTGAGACAGGAGAGGACGGGCTGGTGAGCATGAACCATTCTTTCAAGATGCTTGCCTGGGGACAATGGAGTTGTGTGTGTATACACGCAGTGCTGGCTTCAGGGGTGTATGACCACTACGTGAACACAGGGACACACACTCAAAAGGGTCCCACGTTTGGGATTTAAGGCTCTTCCATGTCTGTCTTGAGATTCTTGACAACTGTGTCTTTTAATTTTATAATTGAGGGCTGATCCTGTAGGCTCACCTCCCCCACCACACTCCTAAGGAAAGTTTCTCTGTGACTTGCTCCCCAACCATCTGGTGTTCCAGGTCCACTTGGTCTCAGCATCTCTGCTGCCACTCTGCCTCTGAAAGGAGCTGGGGCATGAGTACAAGAAGGGTCATTGTTGAGTGTGTACATCCTGCCATGACTTGGGGTTGGGCACAGTGACAGCTCTTTCCCCCTTGGGTTAACAGCTATCTTGGAGTGGTTGGTGGGTGGCCATCTAGAGACCATATGTCAGTGAGGATTAGCCTATAGCTGATCTCAGATCCAAATACTTAGTGCTTTTCAATGTGGAGGTTTGGGGATAACACGGTTTCACCCATTTGTGTGGTGTGGGGTGACAGACCCGTGGGAAAGAGAGATGACTGGTAACACTTTCCCAGATCCCACCCCTCCCTGGAGGATAGTGCATGGGTCTGGAGCTGGTACAAGGGGATCTTGACAGTCCTGAGATTGGAGGGAGTGCAGATGGCCCATGTGGTAGTGTCTCCTAACTGCCTGGGTTGGTCTCCACTTCAAGGCTCTGTGGCTGGAGGGATCCTCTCTTCCAGCTTTCCTGGTTCTGGCTGCTTTTTTTGTCTCTTCCCGCCCACTGAAGGCTCCCTCTGGGGATGAGCCACAAAATATGAATCTTGTAATTTTGGTGATATCACATACAACTTAAATACTCTGATATCTGCATTTAAAGCTGGCATTCACAACATAAAGATGAATGGTAAAATGTATGCTAAAAATTTAACATTTTAATTTTACTATATTTAGAATGTCATTAAATAACAAATAAGAAACAGCATCAGTTGACAGCACAGAAGGCATGAAAAATGCTTTGCATGTACCTTTAAGTGTACTTTTCCTCTCTGACAAAAGGCCATATTTTCATTTTATACTGGATCCTGCAGATTTTGTGACTGACTTTGTGTGTATGTATTGAGCACAAAGAGAAAAGTTGGAGACAGGAGAGTTGGAGAAAGCCATTGTGCTTGATGTGTTAAATTTGATTTTGATTAAGTTAGCTGCCATCACCTTTGATGGAAGCAGAAATTTTTGTGGAACTTCCTACTTAGGTCAGTCAGGTGTGTCTGACCGGTAGAGCCTAGTTCATATATGTCTGAGTCCTCACTGCCCAGAATAGGCATGTCACGATTTCCATTGTCATCGTGCTAAGTAGTCTCTGTTTCATACTATGGGTCATAAAACTGGGACTTGTCCAAACTTGGGAGGAAGTTCTGATGCTACAGCAGAAACAGTAGGCGCCTTACTCGTTTGAACCTTACCACTTGGGCATGCCCTGGATGACTCTGACATTCATTGGCCAGAGCCTTTGTTTAAAGTCTATTTCCAAAGCCAGTAAAAGGAGGCTCTGCTCATTCATGGGGCTGACCAGAAATGCTGGAGAGGACCAAGTGCTTGGGCAGAAGGCCTCAGCAAATGACTGATAGGAGATACCTTCCTCAAATCTCCCTCGTTGGGTGGGATAACTAGAAGATGCTGTTTTCTACCACTTCCCAGAACTGCCTAGTGAGAGTGAACCCTAATCTCTCACTGTGGCATTGGACTTGATAACATATCCTCTGCTGACTGCCTTCCCTTTTCAAATCCATTCCTCCCCCCTAGTAACGATGCCTTTATTTCCCAAATAGTCACCTTGGACTTGAATCTTTTTCTCAGGGTCAGCTTACAAAGGAACTCTAACTAAGATAGATGCTCAAAAGCCAAAAAGCCAAAAACAAAACAAATGTCTGCCTCTCCTCATGATAGAAGTGTGCATTCCTCTGCTGCAGTAACAGCTCTGTGTACACACTTTTTCAATCACACTAATCTCACTGTAAGGTAGTATTTGTCTAGCTGGTCTCTTGGTTAGACTCATGAGATCTAAGACCAAGTACTTGTAGCCGTGGATATGATGGGTGTCCAGAAAATGTCCGCCAATGCCCGAGCGATGAGCTTACTAATGGCTCTGTGTTGATCCCCCAAACATGATGGCTCATGAAAGATGTTCACCTTGTTACTGTTATCTGAAATTCTGACAGAAGGGATTATGATTGCCTCTGTGTTTTCCAATCTGCCCAATTTTATTTTTGTCCTGGTTACTGTGTGGATGTCGGCATGTGATCGGCACTGATTCGTGCATGTGAGGGTGTGCAGAGAAGAATGCCCTACTGTGTTTTGTTTTGTTTTGCTTCCTATCTGCTTGAAATTATGGAAAAACGTCTCTAAAATCTGTCTTCTGCACAGCAGACTGTATTAAGCAGACAGCAGACATGAACTGGGTGGCAAATCTTGTTTCTCTTACCTGATGCCTCAAAGTTTTTGAAAGATCCAGGAGCATGTGTCTTATCAGAGACTCAGACAAACATATTGCTCTGTTCCGTGAGTTGGATCCTAGCATTTTCCATGGAGGTGTCCTTTAACATCTTTCTCACTGAGTTTTTATGCTGAATTTAAAGCCAGTGAAATATGCCAGCTCAGGGCTTCTCAAATCAGAGGATCTCTGTTTCCTAGAGAATAAGTTTGGCTCACAAGAGCTAATGCCACCCACATTCCAGAACCATACCAGAATGTAGGCACCAAGTGAATGCCCATGCACACTCTTTACCTTCCCTGAATAAAAACGTCTTTGAAAGTGCATCGGTTTGAAGGTCAAATCTGATTTCTTTATACTTCCCCTAGATTTTTTGCATGATCTTTTTTCTCTTTCTTAAAACAATGAACAGGAAACCATGCAGATGGCGGAGTGTGTTAAAGCCTTTAAGCTCTTAATACTGAAGGAAGCAGTGAATTCTTCAGGCACTTGAATCCAGGAGAATATGCTAAAGCAATGAAGGAAAATATGCTTTTCATTGTTCCAAGTTAGAGATCATTTCTAGCTGGAATAATGGAACAGGAAAATGTGACTGCCTGGATAGGCAGCAGGAGTATCTCTAGGATACTTATACAGAGAATAAGCTGCTTCATTCTCTCTACAATCTTAATCCCCTCTTGAGGGTAACATACCATATTCACAGATCCCAGGGATTAGGACATGGACATCTTTGGGGATCCTTATTATGCCTACCACAAGATGATTTATAAAACTACAAAAAAATTAGCAAAATAACATAAACTAAAACTAACACTAATACAAGAAAGAAAGAAATTGATAGGGGCATAAAATGGATCTAGAAATTAAAGCAACAGAAAAATGCACACCAATGAGTTCCTATACATTATACTTTGAATTCTAAGTCAGTGATTCTTTTTTTATTTTTAAGATTTTATTTATTTATTTGACAGACAGAGATCACAAGTAGGCAGAGAGGCAGGCAGAGAGAGGGGGAAACAGGCTCCCCGCTGAGCAGAGAGCCTGATGCGGGGCTTGATCCCAGGACCCTGGGATCATGACGAAGGCAGAGGCTTTAACCCACTGAGCCCCCCAGGCACCCCTAAATCATACTCTTGGATGCTGTAATTTTGGTGGCATTCTTGAGGGGATTAAAAGAATCAAAACAAGATTAATTCTGTCACCAATAATTTTATCCCAGTCACTGCCTAGTATAATTGTATCTCCCGTTTTTATTAAAACAATCATAGTTAGAGAATTTGACTGCCCTGAAGCACAGTCATTGCTTACATAGAGCTCCTCACCGCTTCTGCCTTATTCTCCCATGAAATCATGAGGCACAGGTCTTGCCTGTTCCGTGAACATCTTCCTTTTTGTTCCAGCTTAATTTTTCCTTATGCCTCTTTCATCTTATTGCAGCAGATGAATCCCACTTTACACATTATTAAACAGTTTGCTCAGGCTAACATTCCATTTGATAAAAATGTCCATGACAGTTGATACTCAACTGTAACCAAAAACAACAACAACGAAAAACCTAAATGCTGGTCCAAACAATGGGTATACACTATGCCATGCCAGAGGGTCAAAGCACACCCATCCTAAGCTCTCTGTCTTTAAATACAGGAGAGATACTTCTGACCTGGAACATGATTCATAGCATGAATAGGACAAAAACATTAGATTCTTCTGAGAAGGACAGCTATTCCTGATAATAACTAATATTCCTACTGTATTTAGTCTGTGTCTGCTATACCTAACACTCTTCTAAGTACCTTTCCATACTTTAACTGATTTAATCTAGATGAGGGGCTTCTGCTTCTATTCCCATTTCACCAATAAAGAAATTAATGCACAGATAGGCTAATGGACCTCCCCTTGGACCTCCTCCACAGTTAATAATTAGCAAGCTGGGATTGAATTCAGCTAGTCTGGCTTCAACTCTATGCTTTTACCATCAATAACACTGCTTCAAAGAACAAAACCAAAAATGCATCTCCACAGTCCTCCTAGAAGATGACATTGTGCCAGGCTTTATATGAAGCTTACTGTTTTGCATAACTCCATGTAATTGGATATTTTTACCAATGTAAGGGGATTGAAAAATGATACCTCCATCATTGAAAATCTTATATTCTAGAAAGCTCTTTTGCTTAGCATGCTCTCCTTTTTGCTCTCCTCCCCATTTCATTGGTTAACTCCTTCTAATGCAGATCTTAGAACAGGTAGCACCTCTTTAGGAAGCTTTCAGTACTCTCCTGTTTCCATTATTTAATTGCATTTTTGTGTCATGTGCACTAATAAAGTACTGCTCTTTTTCCTTCACAGCATTCGTTTTAGTTTATGATTAATTTATATCAACTTGATTTTAATTTATTTTAATATGTGTGTCTTCTACCAGACTGTAATATCTGTGAAAGAAAGAACCACATCTACTGTTTGCTCCCTATTGTACCCCTAGAAGTAGCACAGTCTCTGTCCCAGGATTGGTGATTAATAGGCATTTGTGGATTGAATGTATGAAATCCTAATTTCTGGGTACTTGTTCTTCATTTCACTTTCTATCAGAAGCGATTTTTTATCTCAAATTATAGGACTAATTAATTACATTACAAAAATGACTTGACAATATTTTACCTCTGAAATTCTATATTTATTACATTTAGCAAAACATACTCTTTACATAGATACAAGATGAAGAATGATATTGACCTTAGTACTATTGACTGTTCCTCATACATACCCTCCTTGCCTCTCACTATATCCTACTTGCTTAGCTAAATCACATTCCAGTGAAATCCAATCTTTTGCCTCCACTGTGCTTCACCTGCAGAGCCGACCAATGCCTAGAAAAAGCACAATCTGTGATGACTGGTAATATCTTAAATCTATGGTCTCAGCTAACTGTTTTAGTAACTATATGTTTTATTAATGTTTATTTATTTATTAATTATAATGTTTTAGTAACTACATTGGGGAGAGAAAACCCACCTGGTAGGGGTGAATAGTACTGGTTTTTTAAAAATTAAAAAAAAGAAATTTACTTGAATTCACAGGTACAAAAGCTCTGAGAAAGGAGTTAAGTAACCCAAGCTTCTGGAAGATGCAAGCATGTTGATTTCTGAGGGTGTATTGATTTGAGTACTGATGTGGATCACCTTTTCTATTAATTTGTCAAAATCTGGCTCTAGCTGGGAAAGCATAGCTGTGATTATTTTAAGGTTCCAGTATACAAACGGCCGTATAGTGAGTCCTGGAGCTCCGGAAGGGGAGAGGTCTACCTCCAGATGCATCGAATGTTCACTGACTCTACGCTAGGGAAGTGTCCTTCCCTGTATTTGGGCAGTTGATGAACACCTGCAGGAGCTTTGGGAGTCTGGCTAGAGTTACACAGAAGGGAAGGGCAGAAGAATCCCGGGTGAGGGAATAGGAAAAAGGATGAAGGCGTCAAGAAAACTGGATTTCGGGTTTTAGAGGATGACCAAAATAGACGAAAATTGCAATGTACTTAGAATTCAAACGAAGTGACTTTCTCAGTGTTTCTTTGTAAAATGTAGCTCGTATTTATATCAAAGTAATACATATTCATAGTTGTTCTTTTTTAAAAAAACAAGTTTATGAAAAACAGTGGTTTGCCTGCCTCGCTTTTGCCCACCCGGAAGTCAGTCTTTCTGGAGGCCACCACTTTTGACTCTTTGAACTGTTTCTTCCTGCTCTATTTCTAATTAATATGCTCGTGTTGTTTTTTATTTTTCAACCTCAGGCATTTTACTAAACCCAACTCTGAAAGAGAAACAATTAGCTCTTTTACCACCACACTCCCACCTACACATAACTTTGCTTTTTTCTCATTTTTCCGAATATAGTCATTCTGCAATTTGGGGTTAAGTCAGTATTGCAGTGTTTACGTTATTGGAACTGTGAGTGGGCATTTGTATACAGTTAAATAATATTTTTATTTTTTTTTGATCCAACTCCCTAATGTTATAATTTTTTAATGTTTTACTTTAAGCTTTTAAGTTTAACTTACACATTTTAATATTCTATCCACAGTCTGTTGGTATTAGCAGTCATTTATAAGAGGACCATCATTGATGGTTGGTCCCTTTTACAAATTTAGTTCAACAATATCCTGTTATGAGCTTTAAACTTTATTTCCTATTTAATATTTTAAATATTTCATTTTGCCAACTAATAAACCAAACTGAGAACTTAATCCTAATAAATTTAGCAAAGTAAACTTATAAATACGGTGATTCCCCAGTTATCCTAAACATTCCAACATGGCTGACACATTTTCTAAAATTTTCTTATACACTCCATCTAAAAACCTTAAGACCCAATCAAATTCCAGAATATTAGGACTCATCTCTTAGATACACTGATCTTGGAATGTCAAATTCCCAAATACCAAATTAAACCAAAGGTTTTGACGTATTTGTTATGGGCTAAATAGAATACTTTATACTTTACCCTAAGCTTCCCTGAGTTAAAAACTGTAACATGAAGGAAACAGTCACTTCTTCCCCATCTCAGTGGATTATGCTGACCAAGGTCAAAGCCTAAAGTTGTTATTTTTTTGAGGTAAGCGCTTAAAAGAAGAGTTGATCTTCTGATCCATGTTTCTGGGATTCTAGTAACTATTTACTCAATTTTTAAGTTTAATTTGAGTCTGAACCTTGTTTTTCTACACCCCCACAATCAAGGGGTTTAATCACTTCATTGCATCATTCTGCTAGATAATTCTTAGTTCTTAATTAAGTTAAAAGAATTAAATTCTAATTAAAAATTAAAAGAATTCATTTTAATATTCTTCAAATTTGCTAAGGTCACAATATCTACAGAAGTTTAAATGACATTCAATTTTATTTAGTTATTTGTTTTTCTTCTTTTAACTTTTATTAGTGAAGGATAGTTGACATATAATGTTATATTAGTTTCTGGTGTGAAACATAATAATTCCATAATCCTATATATTATGGAATCCTCACCATAGTGTAGTTACCATTTGTCACCATACAACATTTTTATAATATTATTGGCTTATATTTCCTATGCTGTACTTTTCATCCCCATGACTTACTTATTTCCTAAATGGAAGTTTGTACCTCTTAATCCCCTTCACCTATTTCACTCAGTTTAGTTCTATTTTATATACTTCTCATGTTTTTATGTCATTCTAAATGACAATCACCATATAAATACTACTCTAGAACCAACTGATATTTTATTATTTCATTTCCTATCTTGAAAATACTATTTTTCATTGTTTTTGCTTTGGTTTGTTACTTTACTCCCACTCCAAGAGAGGCTCTTTTTTGTTTTATATATTAACATACCTAAAATCAGAACTCCAAAAAATCTGTTTAGAAATACCTTGATCAATTTACTTTGCTTGTATTTCTTCTTTATATATAATCAGTATGATATAAATCCATGTCTACCTAAGTCTAATTTTCAATACATATAAAATAAAACATTAGTCACACTTAATTGGTCAACCATTTCTTTCTTAGTAGTATATAAAATTGTGGTACATTTTAGAATCTAGGATATCTTAGATTTGATGAAATATACTGTCATTTATTTATTCTAAAACTCTCTAAAAAAAGTGTAAAATTCCTTTTGGTATTGCCAAGCACATCAGGTCATAATCTTGCATTTCTCTGTATTCTATTCTCTGAATCTCTTTGCCCAGCTGTTGCCATGGAACTTCCTTCTCTCTCCTCTCTTGGGTTATTCCCTCATATGGCAGAGCTCACTCTTGAGATCTTGAATTTCTGGAAAATATTTTAGTCTCACTTCATTTAATAATAATAGTTCTTGGGACGCCTGGGTGGCTCAGTTGGTTAAGCGGCTGCCTTCGGCTCAGGTCATGATCCCAGCATCCTGGGATCTAGTCCCACATCGGGCTCCTTGCTCGGCAGGGAGCCTGCTTCTCCCTCTGCCTCTGCCTGCCACTCTGCCTGTGCTCGCTCCTGCTCTCTCTCTGACATAAATAAATAAAAAATCTTAAAAAAAATTTTTTTTAATAATAATAGTTCTTATTAGCAGCAGTAGTAATTTTTTTCTGTGTGGGTTGCCTTTTAAAAAAATTATTCTTTCTTTTTTTCTGGAACACTTGTCATTTAGTTGCTGCTTATTTTAGGTGAGCCCCAGTTTTTCTTGTTTCCTATTTTTTACTTTTTTTGTCTGTTTTTCTGTTTTCAAATAGATTTTCTCAAACTTATCTTTTAAACCTTCGGTTGAATTTTTTATTTCTGCTACTTTATGCTTCATTTCCAAGGACTCTCTCTTGCTTTTTAAATGTCCCTTCAAAAAATTGTATTACTTTCTGGCCCTCTTCTTTATTTTATAATGTTAACTTTATTTTATTATAGAGGTTTCTTCTGCTACCTCTATCATGCCTGTTTTATCCAAGTGCCTGTTGGTTTGTTTTGCTCTCTTCCACATTAAATGCTTTCTTCAAGGTCAGGATCCTGAGCTGGCCAATTTGCCCAGAGAAGAATCCTCCAACCTTTGTCTGGGAGCTACAAGCCCATCGCCAGTGATCAGTGAGCTAAGTGGGGGAAGGAAGCAGGGGAATGGGCTCAGTTAATCCCATATTTTATCATGGTGTTATGCCTCCCCCCAGCCCTATCTCTGGGCCTCCAGATGGAGGCTCTCAGAGAAAAAACTTCTGCCTTTAGCCTGGATTGTGGGGAAGATATGGCCTCAGTTAACAGGTAAAGAAAGACCTGGTACTTCTGCTGGGGTGTTTCCGCAGGGGAGAAAGGCACAAAATACACTTTAATAAATGAGGGGAAATTTTAAAGACAACTACTACAAAAAGAAAAACAAGATCCAGTCACGTGAACCTTCTTTCCGGTCCTTTTTTATTCATTGGGCAAGTATTAAGTATTTACTTTGTTCTTGTAAAAGACTGCCCAAATACAGCGATCACCCTGAAGCCGGTCACAATTCCTATTTCAAGAGCTTAGAGATAAGACTGGAGAACTTTCTAGAAATCCTTATGTAATTAATTAACTAAGTACATTTACATTAAGTGCTGTGGCGCAAAAGACAATGCTGTTTCAGAGTGTTTAAGTGGCGGAAGACCATGTTCTGATGCTTGAGTGTGTGTGTAGGACCAAGAGTTAACTAGACAGGGTTGAGAGACTAGAGACAGCATGGGAGCAAAGGGAACTCAGGATGTTTAAAGGACTTGTGGTCTAGAAATTGGAAGAGAGTGGGCTTGCTTAGGAATGGAAAGGAACTGAGAAACAAACTGAGGGTTAGGAGGGGAGGGGGATGGGGGGTTGGGTGAGCCTGCTGGTGGGTATTGTGGAGGGCACATATTGCATGGAGCACTGGGTGTGGTGCATAAACAATGAATCTTGGAACACTGAAAAAAATTAAATAAAAAAAAA
>RCUC01168621.1:0-49842 GCA_003697995.1 Taxidea taxus jeffersonii
GACTCTCCTTGTGCCTTCCAGGATTAGAGGTGTTGCTTATGTCATTTTGGCTTGAAGGAAATTAATTTTTCTTAATTCTAGTATCCAGCAAACTGTTAAAATGGCTTCACATTTTTTTTTTCCTTTCTGGCTCAAGTTAGCAGATAACCAACAATAGGCCAATCTTCTTACTAACTGAATAAAACAGAAATCAAAGAATACCATGGAAACCAATTATTGATAGATCTTTTCTGACAGCCTACTAGGAAAAGTTTTAAATTTAAGAAATGACTGCGTACTTGCCAAGGAGATTTCCTATTTCATTCCTCTTCAGGGTGTTTCCCTGATGGCTGACATGTGATTCACCTTCACACAAACATTTAATTGCATTTTTCTAAATGTGAAGGCATCATCTAAAGAGGACCTACAAAAAAGTTCTAAAAATAGAGGATCCTTTCTTTTCCTTTCCCTTTCCCTTTTCCTTTTCCTTCCCCTTCCCCTCCCCCTTTCCCTTTCTCTTTCTCTTTCTGCTTTGCTTCTCCCCTCCCCGCCCCTCCCCCTCCCTTCTCTTACCCTCCCTTCTCTTCCTTTTTCTTTTCTTTTCCTTCCATTGCTGTTTTATTCCTCTGCAGTGAGCGAAATCCCTAGGGTGTGCCAAGGCATAGTCCCTTAAGGTCTGATCCTCAAGCCTTGCTGCAGCTTTTCATTCCTTTCAGAAAAAAAAAAATGGGTGAACAAAAGTCCACAATTAATGACAGACTGGTTCTGTCGCTTCAGAAAAACAGACTTGGTATAAGATAAATTTGTTTTATAATGTTTTGAGTTGACATAATTATTTGATCTAAATTTATTTAGAGCATGGAACTTTTACTAAAATTTTCTATAATCTCCCATGTATACCTTATTTCAATATTGCCTTATTATAGGTGACTTTTCCATTTAGATATCAGAAGTAGAAATTATTCTAAAATACCATAGAATATAAAAATGTTTAAAATGGATCTACAGCGTTTTCTTCATTATTTTTAGGACATTTAGTTTGTTGATGACCATGTTATTTGTAATACTGTACATTCTAATATAAATTCTTGTTTGAATTTTTTCTACCCTAAGTGAAGGATTATAGTTAGTTGATTTTCTCTATTGTTTTATTTTTTGGCTATAGTCAAAATGATTTTTTCTTTATGTCGGTTCTAAGTATTGCTTGATCTCATGCTAGACAGATTAGTGCCTTACAGGTGGAATATTAATGTCATGATACCATGTAGTCTTGTCACTGGCAGTATTATTGAACATATTGGAGATTTTTTTTCACTTAGGGGAACTAACATTACTGCCACTTACACACTGACATTGTAAGATTATCCCATCATTATTCTATAGGTAAGGGAGCATTAGAAGCCAATCTTTTTTATATAGGCCTTATATACCTTTATAGTATTTTGTACAGTTATAAATTCTATCATTTTCTTGCTTTAAGAAGCATTTTTTAAGTGAACAGAGAACATTTGCTTTATATCTTCTTTGTTGTCATCTCCTTTTTCCTTGTAACTTTTTACTTATTTAACTAATCTCTACACCCAACATGGGGCTTGAACTTACAAGATCAAGAGTCACACACTCTTTCAACTGAGCCAGCTGGGTGCCCCTGCTTTATATCTGGTCATTTACTATACATTGCATGTAGATTTTACTGCCAAGGGAAAATTACTTAAGTGACATAAATAGAGATTAAAGGCTTCATTCAGATGTGTTGTCAGGAGCACCCGAACAGGTGACTCTCCAACTGAAGCAGGATCAGAGACTGTGTACAGTCACAAAGGTGACTATGGGATCTTGCTGTTTTACCACGGGCGGCAGTTTTCCACTTCACTCTCTGTTAGTGTTTGGGGGTTGTCCGTTTTCTCATGCCTCTCGCTTGAGGACTCCATAACAGGATGTATTTTCTGAGGACTAGTTTTGCAAACCTTGTGTTTTATTGAAGAGCCTGAGCTCATAACACAGGGGTGGTAGATAGTAAAGAAGAAAGAAAAGGGGGCAAGGTACAAGGCAGTAGAGAAACTGGGGACCCTTTTATGTTTGTGGTAATTATTTCTTTTGAATTACCTTTGAAGGAGGGAAAGGCAGAAAAAAATCAAGGGAATAACAGTTCCTTTTGATTATTAGTATAGCCTTATGTTATTATTTTATTTGTATCAGCATCTATAATCACTTAAAGCATCAATTCTGTGGTACAAACATACATACAAATGCTGTCATGGATTAGAACTTCACTGGGAGTTTTCCAGATACTTATTGTCATCAGGAAGTTTGATTTTTGTTAGTGTGGAGGTAATATTTGTGTGTATATGTGTAAGAGTTATTCTCAGAGGAAGACTTCTTTTTTTTTTTTTTTTACTTTATTTAAGCTTTATTTAAACATATGATGTAACCCCACCACCCTCACCCAACCCCTCTTCCCCCCCACCCCCCTCAGTTTGTTTTATGACATTAAGAGTCTCTTTTGGTTTTTCTCCCTCCCGATCCCATCTTCTTTCATTTTTACTTTTCCTACCACCTTAACTCCCACCCCCGTTGCATCTCCACTTCCTCATATCAGGGAGATCATGTGGTAGTTGTCTTTCTCCAGTTGACTTATTTCGCTAAGCATAATACGCTCTAGTTCCATCCATGTCGTCGCAAATGGTAAGATTTCATTTCTTTTGATGGCTGCATAGTATTCCATCGTATATATATACCACCTCTTCTTTATCCATTCATCTGTTGATGGACATCTAGGTTCTTTCCATAACTTGGCTATTGTGGACATTGCTGCTATAAACATTCGGGTACACGTGCCCCTTTGGATCACTACGTTTGTATCTTTAGGATAAATACCCAGTAGTGCAATTGCTGGGTCATAAGGTAGCTCTATTTTCAATTTTTTGAGGAACCTCCATGCTGTTTTCCAGAGTGGTTGCACCAGCTTGCATTCCCACCAACAGTGTAGGAGGGTTCCCCTTTCTCCACATCCTCGCCAGCATCTGTCATTTCCTGACTTGTTCATTTTAGCCATTCTGACTGGTGTGAGGTGGTATCTCATTGTGGTTTTGATTTGTATTTCCCTGATGCCCAGTGATATGGAGCACTTTTTCATGTGTCTCTTGGCCATCTGGATGTCTTCTTTGCAGAAATGTCTGTTCATGTCTTCTGCCCATTTCTTGATTGGATTATTTATTCTTTGGGTGTTGAGTTTGCTAAGCTCTTTGTAGATTTTAGATACTAGCCCTTTATCTGATATGTCATTTGCAAATATCTTTTCCCACTCTGTCAGTTGTCTTTTGGTTTTGTTGACTGTTTCCTTTGCTGTGCAAAAGCTTTTGATCTTGATGAAGTCCCAATAGTTCATTTTTTCCCTTGCTTCCCTTGCCTTTGGCGTTGTTCCTAGGAAGAAGTTGCTGCGGCTGAGGTCGAAGAGGTTGTTGCCTGTGTTCTCCTCAAGGATTTTGATGGATTCCTTTCTCACGTTGAGATCCTTCATCCATTTTGAGTCTATTTTCATGTGTGGTGTAAGGAAATGGTCCAATTTCATTTTTCTGCATGTGGCTGTCCAATTTTCCCAACACCATTTGTTGAAGAGGCTGTCTTTTTTCCATTGGATGTTCTTTCCTGCTTTGTCGAAGATTAGTTGACCATAGAGTTGAGGGTCTATTTCTGGGCTCTCTATTCTGTTCCATTGATCTATGTGTCTGTTTTTGTGCCAGTACCATACTGTCTTAATGATGACAGCTTTGTAGTAGAGCTTGAAGTCGGGAATTGTGATGCCACCAACTTTGGTTTTCTTTTTCAATATTCCTTTGGCTATTCGAGGTCTTTTCTGGTTCCATATAAATTTTAGGATTATTTGTTCCATTTCTTTGAAAAAATTGGATGGAATTTTGATAGGCATTGCATTAAATGTGTAGATAGCTTTAGGTAGCATAGACATTTTCACGATATTAATTCTTCCAATCCATGAGCATGGAACATTTTTCCATGTCTTTGTGTCTTCCTCAATTTCTTTCATGAGTACTTTATAGTTCTCTGAGTATAGATTCTTTGCCTCTTTTGTTAGGTTTATTCCTAGGTATCTTATGGTTTTGGGTGTAATTGTAAATGGGATTGACTCCTTAATTTCTCTTTCTTCTGTCTTGTTGTTGGTGTAAAGAAATGCAACTGATTTCTGTGCATTGATTTTATATCCTGACACTTTACTGAATTCCTGTACAAGCTCTAGCAGTTTTGGAGTGGAGCCTTTTGGGTTTTCCACATATAGTATCATATCATCTGCAAAGAGCGATAGTTTGACTTCTTCTTTGCCGATTTGGATGCCTTTAATTTCTTTTTGTTGTCTGATTGTTGAGGCTAGGACTTCTAGTACTATGCTGAATAGCAGTGGTGATAACGGACATCCCTGCCGTATTCCTGACCTTAGCGGAAAAGCTCTCAGTTTTTCTCCATTGAGAATGATATTTGCGGTGGGTTTTTCATAGATGGCTTTGATAATATTGAGGTATGTGCCTTCTATCCCTACACTTTGAAGAGTTTTGATTAGGAAGGGATGTTGCACTTTGTCAAATGCTTTTTCAGCATCTATTGAGAGTATCATATGGTTCTTGTTCTTTCTTTTGTTAATGTACTGTATCACATTGATTGATTTGCGGATGTTGAACCAACCCTGCTGCCCTGGAATAAATCCCACTTGGTCGTGGTGAATAATCCTTTTAATGTACTGTTGGATCCTATTGGCTAGTATTTTGGTGAGAATTTTCGCATCTATGTTCATCAAGGATATTGGTCTGTAATTCTCTTTTTTGATGGGATCCTTGTCTGGTTTGGGGATCAAGGTGATGCTGGCCTCATAAAATGAGTTTGGAAGTTTTCCTTCCATTTCTATTTTTTGGAACAGTTTCAGGAGAATAGGAATTAATTCTTCTTTAAATGTTTGGTAGAATTCCCCTGGGAAGCCATCTGGCCCTGGGCTTTTGTTTGTTGGGAGATTTTTGATGACTGTTTCAATCTCCTTACTGGTTATGGGCCTATTCAGGTTTTCTATTTCTTCCTGGTTCAGTTTTGGCAGTTTATATGTCTCTAGGAAAGCATCCATTTCTTCCAGATTGTCGAATTTGTTGGCATAGAGTTGTTCATAATATGTTCTTATGATTGTTTGTATTTCTTTGGTGTTGGTTGTGATCTCTCCTCTTTCATTCATGATTTTATTTATTTGGGTCCTTTCTCTTTTCTTTTGGATAAGTCTGGCCAGGGGTTTATCAATCTTATTAATTCTTTCAAAGAACCAGCTCCTAGTTTCATTGATTTGTTCTATTGTTTTTTTGGTTTCTATTTCATTGATTTCTGCTTTGATCTTTATTATTTCTCTTCTCCTGCTGGGTTTAGGCTTTCTTTGTTGTTCTCTCTCGAGTTCCTTGAGGTGTAGGGTTAGGTTGTGTATTTGAGACCTTTCCTGTTTCTTGAGATAGGCTTGTATCGCTATATATTTTCCTCTCAGGACTGCCTTTGCTGTGTCCCACAGATTTTGGACCGTTGTGTTTTCAATATCATTTGTTTCCATGGTTTTTTTCAATTCTTCTTTAATTTCCTGGTTGACCCATTCATTTTTTAGAAGGATGCTGTTGAGCCTCCATGTATTTGTGCTCTTTCCACATTTCCTCTTGTGATTGAGTTCTAGCTTCAGAGCATTGTGGTCTGAAAATATGCAGGGAATGATCCCAATCTTTTGATACCTGTTGAGACCTGATTTATGACCCAGGATGTGATCTATTCTGGAGAATGTTCCATGGGCACTAGAGAAGAACGTGTATTCTGTTGCTTTGGGGTAGAATGTTCTGAATATATCTGTGATGTCCATCTCGTCCAGTGTGTCATTTAAGACCTTTATTTCCTTGTTGATCTTTTGCTTGGATGATCTGTCCATTTCAGTGAGGGGTGTATTAAAGTCTCCAACTATTATTGTATTCTTGTCAATGTGTTTCTTTGATTTTGTTATTAATTGGTTTATATAGTTGGCTGCTTCCATGTTAGGGGCATAGATATTTAAAATTGTTAGATCTTCTTGTTGGACAGACACTTTGAGTATGATGAAGTGTCCTTCCTCATCTCTTATTATAGTCTTTGGCTTAAAATCTAATTGATCTGATATAAGGATTGCCACCCCAGCTTTCTTCTGATGTCCATTAGCATGGTAAATTGTTTTCCACCCCCTCACTTTCAATCTGGAGGTGTCTTCAGGTCTAAGATGAGTTTCTTGTAGGCAGCATATTGATGGGTTTTGTTTTTTTATCCATTCTGAAACCCTGTGTCTTTTGATTGGGGCATTTAGCCCATTTACATTCAGGGTAACTATTGAGAGATATGAGTTTAGTGCCATTGTATTGCCTGTATGGTGATTGTTACTGTATAATGTCTCTGTTCCTTTCTGGTACTACTTTTAGGGTCTCTCTTTGCTTAGAGGACCCCTTTCAATATTTCCTGTAGAGCTGGTTTGGTGTTTACAAACTCTTTCAGTTTTTGTTTGTCCTGGAAGCTTTTAATCTCTCCTTCTATTTTCAATGATAACCTAGCTGGATAAAGTATTCTTGGCTGCATGTTTTTCTCGTTTAGTGCTCTGAATATATCATGCCAGTTCTTTCTGGCCTGCCAGGTCTCTGTGGATAAGTCTCCTGCCAATCTAATATTTTTACCATTGTACGTTACAGACTTCTTGTCCCGTGCTGCTTTCAGGATTTTCTCTTTGTCGCTAAGACTTGTAAATTTTACTATTAGATGGCGGGGTGTGGGTCGATTCCTATTGATTTTGAGAGGTGTTCTCTGGGCCTCCTGGATTTTGATGCTTGTTCCCCTTGCTATATTAGGGAAATTCTCTACAATAATCCTCTCCAGTATACCTTCTGCTCCTATTTCTCTTTCTTCTTCTTCTGGAATCCCAATTATTCTAATGTTGTTTCGTCTTATGGCATCACTTATCTCTCGAATTCTCCCCTCATGGTCCAGTAGTTGATTGTCTCTCTTTTGGTCTGCTTCATTATTCCCTGCCATTTGGTCTTCTATATCACTAATTCTGTCTTCTGCCTCATTTATCCTAGCAGTAAGAGCCTCCATTTTTGATTGCACCTCATTAATAGCTTTTTTATTTCAACTTGATTAGACTTTATTTCTTTTATTTCTCCAGAAAGGGTTTTTATTTCTCCTGACAGGGTTTCTCTAATATCTTCCATGCCTTTTTCGAGCCCGGCTAGAACCTTGAGAATCGTCATCCTGAATTCCAGATCTGACATATTACCAATGTCTGTATTGATTAGGTCCCTAGCCTTCGGTCCTGTCTCCTGCTCTTTTTTTTGTGGTGAGTTTTTCCGCCTTGTCATTTTGTCCAGATAAGAATCCGCTGTTCTCCTTGTTAAGGGAACTTGGTCTCGGCTGTATTTCTTTGATCTTCTGGGGGAGGGGCCTGTTGTAGTGATTCTCAAGTGTCTTTGCCCCAGGTGGAATTGCACCGCCCTTACCAGGGGCCGGGCTAAGTAATCCTCTCAGGTTTGCTTTCAGGAGCTTTTGTTCCCTGAACATGCTTTCTGTAGAGTTCTGGAGGACGGGAATGACAATGGCGGCCTCCCAATCTCCGGTTCAGAGGAGCCGAGAGCTAGGGGCCCCAGTCTTCAGTGCGCCTTCAGAGAAAAGCGTTTAATCCCTCCAGTCTCCCTAGCCCACGTTTGCGCCGGAGAGTGCGCGCGCGCGTCCGCCCGCAGACACCGCGCGCCCGCCGACACCGCGGGCCCGCCGACACTGCGCGCACCCGCAGACCGCGCTCAGAGAAAATCGTGCCTAAGCAGTCCCGTCTCACTGGCTTCTGGGAGTGCTCCCAGCTCACCCAGCCTGTGACCAAGCGTCTCTGTCTCTGGCAGAGTCCCACCTGGAGTCTCCGGAGCCCGTAGATCCCTGAGCTCTCCCGGGTCGGAGTCTCCCTGGATCTTGTGGGGACCCCTCGCACAGAGCACCGGCCAGTGCCACAGAGCTCCGGTCCTTGTCACAGACCACTAGGAAATCTCGGCTCTGTCTCCGCAGCCGACATCCCCACTCTAATACCTGTGAGCTCTGCGACACTCAGACACCCCCGATCCTTCTGTGACCCCGTGGGACCTGAGTCCACGTTGTCCCCGTGAGGTCTTCACCCCAGTTTAGCCTCTGGAGTGATGTCCCTCCGTGGGGCCGACTTTTAAAAGTTCTGATTTTGTGCTCCGCCGCTTGCCGGGAGCCGGCCCCTCCCCCTGGGGTCTATCTTCCCGTCGCGTTGGATTCACTTCTCCGCTGTTCCTACTTTTCAGAAAGTGGTCGATTTTCTGTTTCTAGAATTGTTGTTTTTCTTCTCTTCGATCTCCTGTTGGATTTGTAGGTGTTCGGAATGGTTTGATAGGCTATCTAGCTGATCTCCTGCTGGCTGATGTCGTCTCAGCCTCCTACTTCTCCGCCATCTTGACTCCTCCCCCGACTTCTTTTTTTTTTTTTAAGGATTTTATTTATTTATTTGACAGAGAGAGATCACAAGTAGTCAGAGAGGCAGGCAGAGAGAGAGGAAGGGAAGCAGGCTCCCTGCTGAGCAGACAACCCCATGGAGGGCTCAACCCCAGGACCCTGAGATCATGACCTGAGCGGAAGGCAGAGGCTTTAACCCACTGAGCCACCCAGGCGCCCCTCAGAGGAAGACTTCTTGAACTCACATTAAACTAAGGCCCTGTGAGCAGGCTGTTTGCATACCTCATCTCAGCCTGGGCTCACACATACACAGTTGGGAGGCTGCTAGCTATTTGGGGAAGTGAATTAATATTTTTAAAAGGATTGATGTATCAAAGGCCCTTTTGGGTTTTGTTGTTGTTGTTGTTAATGTGATAGTTCTAGAAGATGCAGGAAAATTTTTGGTGCATATTACTAAGGGTCATTTTTAGTCTTATTTATTTTTTATTTTTATTTATTTATTTGACAGAGAGAGATAGCAAGAGAGGGAATACAAGCAAGGGGAAGTGGGAGAGGGAGAAGCAGACTTCCCGCCAAGCAGGGAGCCCGATGTGGGACTCGATCCCAGGACTCTGGGATCATGACCCAAGTCGAAGACAAATGCTTAACGACTGAACCACCCAAGCACCCCAGTCATTTTGAGTGTTAAAATTACTTATGATTAAGTATTATTTTGGGTGGTTATTTCTAGGTTCAGAAATAAACAAGTATGACAAATGAGACCAATAGGTGTTTTGCGATTTCCTTCTTTTTTTTTTTTTTTAAAGATTTTTTATTTATTTGTCAGAGAGAGAGAGAGCGAGAGCAAGCACAGGCAGACAGAGTCCCAGGCAGAGGCAGAGGGAGAAGCAGGCCCCCTGACGAGCAAGGAGCCCAATGTGGGACTCGATCCCAGGACGCTGGCATCATGACCTGAGCCGAAGGCAGCCGCCCAACCAACTGAGCCACCCAGGCGTCCCTCGATTTCCTTCTTATTCTACAAATGTGGGGAAATACACAGTATATTCAGAAAAAACTTAAGGTATAAGTAGATTAAATCCAAAATGCATTTAGAAATAAATTTGAGGTATGTAAATCGCTTCCTCTAGTGCTAGTCCTTGTACTTGTCTTATAGAAATACTTCCAAAAGGGTTTGAAGTAGTTTCATAATAAAAACCCCAAATTTAGTGAACATCAACATTTAAAACAAAGGTAAATGAACAGATATGGAAAGGACTGAACACATTGATCAGTTCACTTTAGGAAAAAAAAAACAAAACAAGTGCAAAATTAATTATGCCAGAACCCCAAATGCCTACTTCTACCTGGAGGAACTTCTCTTAATCCTTTATTATCCAGTCCACATCCCAAACAAGGAGAATTGTTTCCTTTTTCTGATACCTCTACAACATGTCTTAGTATACTGGAATAACTGTTTTTATATGTGTCTTGTTAGGTCACATTTCACTTATCCTTGTACTGGTCATATTTCCCACATTGTAGGTATGTAATCATTATTGTTTTAATTAATGAATAAATAGAACCCAAATCTGAAGCTGATGTTTTCCAATATTCATAGATAATTCTTAACAGCTTTATTCAGTATGAGGACTCAGTTCATAACTACTTCATCATGGCTATCCTAAAAAGTAAATAAGACAAGAAAGTCAATTTGAGATTATTTTATACAAGAATAGGATGATTAGTAACATCTTTCACAAGATATTCCAGCCCAAAGGCTGTCTTCGGTGATTTAAGATTCCAGTGAGATACTTTTTGAAAATTCATATTTTCAATTCAAAGTTGCTTCTTGGAGAAAAACAGACTTTGTTTGAGGAAGTTCCTAAATCATGTGGTACAAAAATAAGATAGCGTTCTATTTGAGCAGAAATATGCACCTGATTTTCATATATATATGAAATATATAGAAATACATATACTAAATATAGATAGAAATATATATGTGAAATATATATGTGGAATCTATAGCAATATACATTAAATATATTGATATGTATAAGTGAAATACAGAATTATGTTATTACTAATCTTGGGGCTTGTATAGGAGCTGCTTTCACAGCCATACCTCTTCTCTAGAGAGAGAAGGAGAGAGAGAGAAAGAAAGAGAAAGCTTCTTGGTCAATTACCCTTTGGAAAGTAAACAAAGGACTCCAAATTTTATTATTTTTTGAAATGTAAACACATAAGTCTGGGAAATAGATTTCTTATCATTCTAGAGTTATCTATCTACATAATCACCCTTGAACCCAGGTGCCAACATTCTTTTCTCAGAAAACCCTGGCCGTACAGAAACATGAGCATCTTCACATTGTTTCTCCTTGTAGAGTAGCCCTACCCCACAGCATAGCCTTTCTGGGGCCTCAACTGTATAACCTGAGTGTTCAGGAGGTCTTTTCACTGTGTCTGGTTGAAACCCCAGTGTGTCCCAACTCCACATGGCCTTATAGGTACTCTTTTCATCTCACAGCCCCTCAAGAGTTATATTTTGCTGGGCTTCCTGGAGCCTTGCCCTGTGGTGGTGCATCCTAATATTCAGCCAAATACTTAAAAGAGCCCTATGCAGATTTCTAGAGTTTCTCTTCTACATAGCTCCTGCTTCTCCCTACAAATTCCAGCAGCCTCAACAGACCCAAACTGACCTCTGTTTAATCCATCCCATGAAACCTCTGTTCTTTTTTTTGACTCCATTTCCCTGTGCTATGATCTGGAAAGTGCCTCCAGGCAGAAAGCCAAGATAAATGTGGCTTTCTTGTTTTTCTCTTCTCCAAGGATCATAGCCCTTCCTATCTGGTGTTCAGTGTTTGCTTCATATATTTTGTCCAGTTTCATAGTTGTTTACATTGGGAGAGTGAGTCTCATACCATCATTGGCAAATTGCAAGTTCTTTCTATCAGTTTTTCAAATTATCATGCTATGTATCATCTTTGCAGTCTGTCTGGTACTTAAAGGGTATGGATTCCCTTTAAATTAACAATACTATGTCCCTGTAGCTGGGAACCAATTATATAATTTAATCCTGAGTTGACAGGTGTATAGTTTCTCTGAAAGGACTTCTTTCCTGATATTTAAAATGAACAGTTTAGAAATGGGCAAAAAATAGATTTCTTTAACTTCTTTAAATTGCACTCTAGTGTCATGTTATTTGTTCAGAAAACTTCATGCTCTTTATTACTTTATCTTCCTGTAGAAATAGTTTCAAAAACTATGGTTTAGCTGATTCTAATCTTCACTGAAAAGACTGAGGAAGGAACTAATTAAACCAGAAAACTCTGGCTGGTGAAAGACACAGTTGAGCATAGATTTTATCATGGGTCAGAGTGAAAAGGAAATACTACAGATGTATGATTTAATTATTAGGATACTTTTTCATGTGTACACACAATAATTATGTCTACATTTAGTCATTCTTGAGTCTGTGTCTGAGATTGCAAGATCAATGTCATTTTCAAAAGAAAAATATTTTCCCTATTTGTGATGGAAAAATACAGGTGGTTTAAAAGCTGCATTAAATTAGGAATAAATCTATAAGGCATGTGTATTTCTATGGAAGCTGCTGACTTGCATTGTTTGAAGAGGTGATTGATCATCATACTCTTTCTCTTTTGCTATAAGTTTTGAATCAATTAAAAGATGTAGGAGTCAGACAAATGGAGTACAAAATAGTGGAATGTGGTTTAGATATACATCTACAATAAGGCTTCCTAATACACCTGTCTTGAGTTGGTGGTTTGACTCACTTAGCCACTGGCAGAGGAATTGAAGAATTGAGAGCAACTCCTCTAGGAGGGGTGGAGCTGAAGAGAACACCCCCGTCCTGGAGACTGGGTGGCCTGAAAGAGAATCCACGATTATTATGATATGCACTTTTTGGAGTTTACCTTTTAGAAAATATGTGTGTGTGTGTGTGTGTGTGTGTGTGTGTGTGTGTGTGTGTATGAGAGAGAGAGAGAGAGAGAGTAAATTATTAAATTGATTGAATTCGTTGCTTTCTCCATATTAGTTTTTAGTATTAATGATGACTTTTATGAAGGGCTGAAATGTAACTTGGTTAGGAAGGAAAATTATTGCTTGATCTTGAAAGTCTGGATTTCTAATCAAGCCTTGGTTGAAGAAGGAGGCTATTTAACCCTTTAGGAAATCTTATTTATAGCCAAATAAGGGAGAAGGGAATTGGGAGTTGGGATTCCCTCTAAATAAGGAGGATACTTCTGAACTCTTGCCTTGAAGGGAAGTCAGTCAGTTTTGTTTGTTTGTCCTGGGCACATAAAAAAGTATCACAGTGACTTATAGTTCAAAACTGTCAACTGATCTCTGAGAGTTTTTTTCTGGTAAAACTTCCTTCTTATGGTTTAAAAAGAAATTGACAATGTCCCTTGCAGACCTCATGTTAAGGACCATGGTTTTGAGGTTAGGTATCTCCTAGAAAGCCCTGAGCAAATACATAAGTAAAATTAATGATATGTTTTTGCTAGTTCCTTTGATCTTGTCTTTGAGACTTGCTTTTTGCAGTTAAGGAGAATCCCCTTTTAATTTTCCAAAATGACTTGCTTGAGGGATTATTAGAATGATGTCAGTTTTTCATAGCTTCATGGGTTCAGGATCTAGGATTATCTTAGAGATATCCAGACGATGGTATCTAAAAACTGGTTCTCCTCCTTTACAACTTCATTAAAGTATCTTCCTCATCTCTTTTATCTAAGAATTTAAAATTGTGTCGCAGTTGGTTGTTGAACATTGATTATGCAGTTCTATATGTAAAACACTAAATAAGGCATTGTGGGGAGTGACAGAAAGCACATTTATGGCTTCTCTTTTCTACGAGTGTATATATAATCTAGTGACAGAACAAAGGAAGAACTGATTGATAGAAATGTAAAACAAATGAACCCTGCATCTTGTAGACAAGCCAGCAGGTCCAGAATCATAGTCTCTCTGCTCTGCAGTTTTGGTGTAAAGAGCAGTTCTTCCTTGATAACTCTAGCAGAAAGTTTCTGAAGGGCTTTCATGTTCATAATTGTGACCCTGGACTAGCGGCATAAGCATTGCTGGGCAGCTTATTAGAAATCTAGACTCTCAAACCCTGCCCTAAGCCTACTGGATCAGAATTACCATTTTGAAAAGATTCAGATATGAATTATAGCCTGGGAAGCATTATTGCAGAGGTTTCTGATAGTGCTTATTTAGGTCAGGTGCCCTGTCAGAAGTCATCACTCTGACCAGGGGCATATAGTGCACACTGAATGCTCAAGCCTGGGACATATGGTCCCTATCCCCTAGGACAATGCGGTGGTGGTGGGCTGTCAGTATGTGGATTGGGTTTACTACGGAACAGAGGTATTCTGTTGTTAGGGGAAGGGAAGCCGAGCAGGAAAATAATAATAATAATAGGTATCCAGTAAACTTATTTCCTGTTTCATGCCTATGCTCACATTAACGTTAGGACTAGCTGTTCATTAGTGCCTTCATGTTGGGCTGTGTCATCCCATTTTGTGCATGTGCGCGCTCTTGGGTGTTCTACTCTCAACCTCACCTCTCAATGCCATCTGTCTGCTTGACCTAGATATCAGAGATCTTTTATTCTTCCACAGCATGGCTCCTCTACCCCAGCTCAAAACCATATTAACACTTTAAGGATAAGCACACACATACCTGTGCCTCAATCTGACTTCATCTCCTTGTATTCTTGGTAAGCATTTGTGTCTACCTCACTGCCTTTTGTTCTACTACTAGGGCTTTAATCCTTGGAGTCATGCCTTGTCAAGTTGTAAACTGTTAAAATGCATTTGTATTTACTAAAGGGAGTCATACTTTTAGCCCTAAGGAACTAAAATCCTAAGTGACCACTTTTTTAGAAAATTTTTATATACAGGGAGAGACAAAGTTGTAATCATTTTACTATTATTACTCATTTTTAAAAAGATTTATTTATTTTGGAGACAGAGAGGACACACACAAGTGCAGGTGGTAGGGGCAGAGGAAGAGGGAGAGAATCTTGAGTGACTCCCTGGTGAGCGCGGGGCCAGACACAGGGCTCGATCTTATGACCCTGAGATCATGAGCTGAGACCAAGAGTCTGATGCTTCACTGACTGAGCCACCCAAGTGCCCCTATTATTATTCACTTTGATGCTCAAATTCTCCTAGAATTGTCAAGCTGGTTCCTGTTGTCTTTTGATATGTCCTTACCATTTTAAGAACTCTTCCTTACTTTCTAGCACATCAAGGTTCCAGGCTCGTCTTTGGCCGTCCTGACTTTGGAATCAAGCAGGAATTTTCATGGCAAATGGTACTTAGAAAGCAAGATTTGAGTGCTAAGCATGTTCATGATTATTGCGGTGTCCTTGCTGCTTAAGCTTTCTCAGTGAATAGTATTAGGAAGTGTGCATGCATGTGTGCAAGTTTATCTTTATTTATATTTATTTTCTGTCTGTATATATTAAAAACTGTGGCTTCATACTGACACCCTCCATGAATCCAGTCATGAAACTTTGGATTATAGTCCACTACCAGTGGGCTTACTTTAGCCATCCACCATCACCTGCTTTCCATGTTTAAAATGACTTTCTCTGACATTGACTCCCATTGTGTATATTTCTGTATTTGCTCAACATCTGAATGTATAGAAAATAGTCACAGAATTGCTTACTCATACTGCTCTGGGAGGACAAAGACTACCAACCAGGTTTCAATATTTAGTTACACTGTTTTGTCTTTGGCCGAAAATATAATCAAAGAACTGTGTTCAGAAGTTGCTCGGGTTAGTTCTCCTCACCTCTTTAAAGGACGTTATTCATTTGAATAGTAGAAGTTATTTGTTTCTGTTTGTATTCCATTTTTGTTGTTTTTTCCCCCCAACCTTGCTATAATTTGATTTATTTATTTTTCTGTTTGTGTAATAATAACATGGTCCCCCAAACGCAAAACTATACAAAAAGTTATCAGTCAAGAGATCCATCACTTTCCCATTCTTTCTACCCCACACCCAACCCCCCTCATTTTCTTTCTGTTTTCATCTATACCTGTGGGAAACCAATCTTGTTTCTGGGGTAGCCTTCTTTTGTCTCTTTTTATAGAAATCAGCAGATGTATCAGTGCTAGAAAGGAATTTTCACTTTTTTTTTTAAAGTTCTTGTATGCTTTTGTTGTTTGCATTAGAGCCTTGATCCATTTGGAGTTTATTCTTGCATAGTGTGAAGTTTGGAGCAAATTTAATTGTTTACCATATACCTATTCAGTTGTGCCAGAGCCATTTCTTAAAGAGCCCGTTTTTGTCCCAGTGATTTGGGGTTCTCTATCTTTAATATCAACTTGTCTAACTCCATTAAGAAGCTTTAGTTATTTTTATTGGGATTGCCTTAAAATTACAAATTTACCTAGGGGAACTGATCTCGTTCTTATATTATTATTATTATCATAAGATTTTATTTACATATTTGATAGAGACAGACACAGTGAGAGAGGGAACACAAGCAGGAGGAGCGGGAGAGGGAAAATCAGGCTTCCCACCAAGCAGGGAGCCTGATGCAGGGCTTGATCCCAAGACCCTGGAATCATGACTTGAGCGGAAGGCACACGCTTAATGACTAAGCCACCCAGGCGCCTCTCTTTCTTATATTAATCATTCTATCAAGAACAAGTGATGTATTTCCATTTATTTAAGTTTACTTATATATCTTTCAGGTGTGTTTGGAAGTTTTCCTCATGTGGATTTCCACATTTCTTGTTACATTTATTCCTAAGTATTTTATCTTTTTTGTTGATATTATAAAGGAGGTTTTCGGGTCATCGTTTGTGTATATGAAGGCTATTAACACAGATTTCTCTGTGTTAATTTTACATTCTGCTACCTTACTTAATACTTTTATTGTCTGGGCTAGTTTTATCATTGATTCCATAGGGCACCACTGTCCAGTAAAACTTTCTGAATAGAATGGAAATCATCTATAACTGCTCTGTTCATTATTTTGGCCATTAGCTATTTAAATGTAAATACAAATAAATGTAAAATAAAATTAAGTTAAATAAAATTAAATAAAGTTAATAAAATTAATTATTTAAATTCTCAGTCACACATTTTAAGTCTTCAGTAGTCACATATGTCTGGAGGCTACCATATTGGTTAGACAGCATAGTTCTATGGTTTTCCAAGTATACTGTATGTTATCTGCAAATAAAGATAGTTTTACTCTTTTCCCAATTCTTATACCTCTAATTTATTTCTTTTACTTAATTACATTGGCTCTTACCTTCAGTAAAATATTGACTAGCAGTGGAATAGTGGGTATATTGGCTTTATTCACGATTTAGTGGAAATGCCTTAAATGTTACCAGGTTAAGTAAAATGGCCAGCTGTCATTTATTTATCTTTTTATCATGTTCAAAAAGTGTCCATCAACTTCTAATTTCTTGAGTATTTTCTTTAAAAAATAAGTGTTGGAATTTTTCTTTTCTTTTCTTTTCTTTTTTTTTTTTAAGATTTTGTTTATTTTTATTTAACAGAGACAGAGAGACCACAAGTAGGCAGAGAGGCAGGCAGAGGGGGAGGGGGAAGCAGGCTCCCCGCGGAGCAGAGAGCCTGATGCAGGGCTCTATCCCAGGGTCTATCCCATGACCCTAAGATCATGACCTGAGCCAAAGGCAGAGGCTTAACCCACTGAGCCATCCAGGTGCCCCTTTCTTTTCTTTTTCTTTTTTTTTTAATTATTATGTTCAGTTATCCAGTATATGGTACATCATTAGTTTTGATGTACTATTCAACAATTCATAAGTTGCAGAAATTTTTCAAAGGCCTTTTTCAGTATCTGTGGAGATAGCCATATGATTTTTTCCCTGAGATCAATTAATATTGTATATTGTATTAACAGATGTCCCAATATTGAACAAACTTCACTTCTAGAATAGATAGCATTTGGTCAAGTTGTATAATTTTTGTAATGTGCCTAATATTTTATTTAAAACTTTTGCAGCAATACCTGCAAGTAACATTGATCTGTCATTTCCTCTTGTACTGTTTTTACCAGATTTAGGTGTCGATGTTTTACTTGCTTCATAAAAAGAGTAAGTTTTCCTTAATTTTCTTTTTTTTTTAAGATTTTATTTATTTATTTGACACAGAGAGAGATCACAAGTAGGCAGAGAGGCAGGCAGAGAGAGGGGGTGGGGAAGCAGGCTCCCCGCTGAGCAGAGAACCCGATGCGGGACTCGATCCCAGGACCCTGAGATCGTGACCTGAGCCGAAGGCAGAGGCTTCACCCTCTGAGCCACCCAGGCGTCCCAGTTTTCCTTAATTTTCAATGCTCTTGTACAATTTGTGAAGCATTGGTACTATCTGGTCTTGAAGTTTTAGTAGAATTTCTCTCCATGTGTTCATAGAACTTAGGTTGATAAAAATCCCTGATTCTTTGCAGGCCAACCTGTGTTTCAACTACTTAACTTTGTTTTTGTGATGCATAAATAATACCAAATGAATGAGGAGG
The DNA here is from genome assembly GCA_003697995.1 of Taxidea taxus jeffersonii. Classification (NCBI taxonomy): domain Eukaryota; kingdom Metazoa; phylum Chordata; class Mammalia; order Carnivora; family Mustelidae; genus Taxidea; species Taxidea taxus. Next base: position 17,996 of record RCUC01168621.1, read on the forward strand.
GCTGCATTCCCATAAAACTTGATTTATGAGATCGCTTGGGTGGCTCAGTCAGTTAAGCATCTACCTTCTGCTCAGTGCACGATCTTGGAGTCCTGGGATCGAGTCCCACGTTGGGCTCCCTGCTCAGTGGGGAGCCTGCTTCTCAGTCTCCCTCTGCAGCTTCTCTGCTTGTGCTCTCTCCCTCTCTTTGTCAAAGAAATAAAATATTTAAATTAAATAAACAAAATCTTTTTTAAAAACTTGATTTATGGGACGCCTGGGTGGCTCAGTTGGTTAAGCAGCTGCCTTCGGCTCAGGTCATGATCCCAGTGTTCTGGGATTGAGTCCCACATCGGGCTCCTTGCTCCGCAGGGAGCCTGCTTCTCCCTCTGCCTCTGCCTGCCTCTCTGTCTGCCTGTGCTTGCTCTCTCTCTCTCTCTAACAAATAAATAAATAAAATCTTTAAAAAAAAAACTTGATTTATGGACACTGAAATTTGGATTTCATATAATTTTCATGTTATGACATGTCATTCTTTTGAGTTTTTTACAATTATATAAAGATATAGATTTACTAGTTAATGGGATAGACAAAAACAAATGCTAGACCATGTTTGGTCCATGAGCTGTACTTTGCTGACCACTGGTCTTTCTGAGACACTTTATACAGCCTGTAATTGGGTCTTGTTTTGATAGCCAAATTAGAAATCTTTTTCTTTTAATAAATGAGTTAAGCCCACATATATTAATTGATAGGACTGGAGTCTTTCTGTTATATAATCTTACATTATAATTCTAATGTAAGTTATGTTTATACTTGCTATGTTTCTTTGCATGCTGTGTTTTCTTTCTTTTCAAATTTCTTTTGGTATTTGGGAAGTTTTGTATTTTGTTCTGTTGGTTACTTTTTACTTAATATCATTTAAATGCCCTTAGTCCCAGTTTTTTTAAATTGACATATAATTGGGGCGCCTGGGTGGCTCAGTGGGTTAAAGCCTCTGCCTTCGGCTCAGGTCATGATCTCAGGGTCCTGGGATCGAGCCCCACATCGGGCTCTCTGCTCAGCGCGGAGCCTGCTTCCCCCTCTCTCTCTGCCTGTCTTTCTGCCTACTTGTGATCTCTCTCTGTCAAATAAATAAAAGAAAATCTTTAAAAAAAAATAAATTGACATATAATTGATATATAACATTATGTGAAATATCACATGTACAAAATGTTGATTTGAAGCTCTTACCTACTGCAAAATGATTTCCACCATAGCATTAGCTACAACCTATGTCACATCCCATAATTATCATTTCTTTTTTTTTGGTGAGAACAATGAAGATCTAGTCTCTTAGCGCTTTCATTGATTACTTTCACTATGCTATGCCTTAGATCTCCAATCATCCATTTTCTTATTTCCACCTTTACTAGCATGTCATTTTTTTTTTAAAGATTTTATTTATTTGTCAGAGAGAGAGTGAGCACACAAGCAGAGTTAGCAGCAGGCAGAGGGAAAAGCAGGCTCCCCATTGGGTAAGTAGAAGCCCAGTGCGGGACTCGACCCAGGATCCTGGGATCATGGCCTGAGCTTAAGGCAGACACTCCACCAACTGAGCCATACAGGCATCCCTAGCATGTCTTTTTAAAAAATTTTATATTTATTAACATATAATGTATTATTTGCCCCAGGGGTACAGGTCTATAAATCATCAGGCTTACACATTTCACAGTACTCACCATAGCACATACCCTCCCCAATGTCCATAACCCAGCCACCCTATCCCTGCCCCCTCACCCCCCAGCAACCCTCAGTTTGTTTTCTGATTTCAAGATTTCATTTCTTTTGATGGCTGCATAGTATTCCATCGTATATATATACCACATCTTCTTTACCCATTCTTCTGTTGATGGACATCTAGGTTCTTTCCATAGTTTGGCTATTGTGGACATTGCTGCTATAAACATTCGGGTGCACATGCCCCTTCGGATCACTACATTTGTATATTTAGGGTAAATACCCAGCAGTGCAATTGCTGGGTCGTAGGGTAGCTCTATTTTTAACTTTTTGAGGAACTTCCATACTGTTTTGCAGAGTAGCTGCACCTGCTTGCATTCCCACCAACAGTGTAGGAGGGTTCCCCTTTCTCCACATCCTCACCAACATCTGTCATTTCCTGACTTGTTAATTTTAGCCATTCTGACTGGTGTGAGGTGGTATCTCATTGTGGTTTTGATTTGTATTTCCCTGATGCCCAGTGAGGTGGAGCATTTTTTCATGTGTCTCTTGGCCATCTGGATGTCTTCTTTGCAGAAATGTCTGTTCATGTCCTCTGCCCATTTCTTGATTGGATTATTTGTTCTTTGGGTGTTGAGTTTGCTAAGCTCTTTATAGATTTTGGATACTAGCCCTTTATCTGATATATCGTTTGCAAATATCTCCTCCCATTCTGTCAGTTGTCTTTTGGTTTTGTTGACTGTTTCCTTTGCTGTGCAAAAGCTTTTGATCTTGATGAAGTACCAGTAGTTCATTTTTGCCCTTGTTTCGGTTACTTTTGGTGATGTTTCTAGGAAGAAGTTGCTGCGGCTGAGGTCGAAGAGGTTGCAAAGTATACAAAAATACTTTGTATTTTTATTCTTAAAATCCTCAAGGATTTTGATGGATTCTTGCCTCTCATTGAGGTCTTTCATCCATTTTGATTCTATTTTTGTATGTGGTATAAGGAAATGGTCCAGTTTCATTCTTCTGCATGTGGCTGTCCAATATACCTACCCAACACCATTTGTTGAAGAGACTGTCTTTTTTCCATTGGACATTCTTTCCTGCTTTGTCAAAGATTAGTTGACCATAGAGTTGAGGGTCTATTTCTGGGCTCTCTATTCTGTTCCACTGCTCTGTGTCTGTTTTTGTGCCAGTACCATACTGCCTTGATGATGGCAGCTTTGTAATAGAGCTTGAAGTCTAGAATTGTGATGCTACCAACTTTGGCTTTCTTTTTCAACATTCCTCTGGCTATTTGGGGTCTTTTCTGGTTCCATATACATTTTAGGATTATTTGTTCCATTTATTTGAAAAAAATGGATGGTATTTTGGTAGGGATTACGTTAAATCTGTAGACTGCTTTAGATAGCATAGACATTTTTACAGTATTTGTTCTTCCAGTCCATGAGCATGGAACATTTTTCCATTTCTTTGTGTCTTCCTCAGTTTCTTTCATGAGTACTTTATAGTTTTCTGAGTACAGATTCTTTGCCTCTTTGGTTAGGTTTATTCCTAGGTATCTTGTGGTTTTGGTTGCAATTGTAAATGGGATTGACTCTTTAGTTTCTCTTTCTTGTCTTGCTGTTGGTGTATAGAAAACTAGCATGTCATTTTTAATGGTGTCCTTTAACTCTTACATATTGTCAACACAATAATCATCAGCTTATTTTCCTTTTCTCTCTCCTTCCCCAAGCTTCCATTTTTTAGCTGCATTACTTTTACTTAAACATAAAACACATGATACGTAATACATAGTATGTTGTTCTTCCATCTAGGTTCCCATCTTTATTTCAGTCCCGGAACAACAGTCAGTTGTTTTTTTTTTTTTAAGATTTTATTTATTTATTTGTCAGAGAGAGTGAGCACAGGCAGACAGAGTGGCAGGCAGAGACAGAGAGAGAAGCAGGCTCCCTGCCGAGCAAGGAGCCCGATGCGGGATTCAATCCCAGGACGCTGGGATCATGACCTGAGCCGAAGGCAGCCGCTTAACCAACTGAGCCACCCAGGCGTCCCAACAGTCAGTATTTGTATGCTCATCGTTAGTCATCTCACTCAGGCTTACTCACTCATCTCTCAGCAGGGGAAGCCCAGTCAGTATATTCCTCAGCAAGGGCTGGTGGGGACTGAATATTCCCATATCTTGCCTCTTTAAAAGTATTACTATACTTTGGTAACTTGTCTGAGCATGGAATTCTTGATTCACTCCGTATGTCTGAGTTTCTTTAAAAAATGCAGCTGCATTATTTCTTTGCATTGTAAGTTGTGTTTAGGGCATCCGATGCCAGTCTGATTTTCACTTTTGATCTTTGTGCTTAGACATCCTAATGGCTTTCTTTTTCATTTATTTTTTCTTTTATTTTTAAAGTCTAATAATTTGTTAGGATATCTTTTCAAATGGATCATTCTGGTTCAGTTTTCCCAGGTACCAGTTGGACCTTTTCAATACATACATTTTTGTTTTTTTCTTATTTTCAGAAAGTTTTCCTGGGTTATAGGTTTTGTTTTTTTTTTTAAGATTTTATTTATTTATTTGGCAGAGAGAGAGACCACAAGTAGGTAGAGATGCAGGCAGAGAGAGGGGGAAGCAGGCTCCCTGCTGAGCAGAGAGCCTGATGCGGGCTCAATCCCAGGACCCTGAGATCATGACCTGAGCCGAAGGCAGAGGCTTTAACCCACTGAGCCACCCAAGCGCACCTAGGTTATAGTTTTAAATGTTAAGTTCTGTTCAGTTGTTTTATTTTTATATTTAGGATCTCGAATTGCACATACTTGTTTTCTTCTTTGGTTTTCTTCTACTTGAACCATTTTACTTCTGACCCATTTTATTTCTTTGCTTCATTTTCATTCTCTTGTTTTTTTTTCTGGCTTTCTTCAGTGTTCCTTAGTAACTTTTTATTTGTATATATTCTCCATTGGGGACTTTGTAATTTAACCTTTGTGTGAAGGTTTTCTTTTCCTTTTATTTCTTTCCTAAGTTCAGTCAACTCTCTTGCCATTTCTTCCTGTTTTTGAAATTCTTATTTAAGGTGCGTTTTCCCAGCTCCAAATGCTTCTTTGAGGATATTTATTTCAGTGTGGAATGTCGTGCTACATGTTCCTTTTGGGGGAGTGAATTTGATTACTATTTTTAAAATACTTCATATATATTTATTCTGGTTTTATCAATTCATTTGTGAGTTTGGGTGATTTATAAGAATCTTCCATTGAGGGGCATCTGGGTGGCTCAGTCAAGTGTCTGCCTTCACTCAGGTCATGACCTAGGGGTCCTGAGATTGATTCCCACATCGGGCTCAGCGCGGAGTCTGCTTCTGCCCTTCTCTCTGCCCCTCCCTTCCACTAGTTTACATTCTCTCTCTCCCTCTCCCAAATAAATAAACAAAATCTTAAAAAAAAAAAAAGAATCTTCCATCAAGGGTGTCTTCTGTCAGTGCAGTGAAGCACAATTTGGTGTGTGTGTGTGTGTGTGTGTGTGTGTGTGTGTTTGTAAAAGGGGTTGTATATCCTTTTTAATCTTTAAATTTTTGGTTCTCTTTTATCATGCAAATCTCTGAATTTCCCCTCTTTGCCTCTTTTCACTGTCACCATCCAGTTTCTGAAGAACTCTTCTACTTTCCTTTCTGTCTTCTGAAAAGCAAAGACTTTTTGAAGACTGCTACCCCAAATCATGTGCTCCTTAAAATCCTTTCCTTATATTACATGCTCAGATCTACTAGCACTCTTCCAATATTGTTGTGCCTACTGTGGCTTTATGCTGGTGATTTAGATTAGCTTTATACCTACTGTTAGCTTTTCTGCCTACCTACTAACTACCTATGGCTAGCTCCCCTTTTCTTTCCTCCACATAATTTTTCCATATTGTCCTTCCATATTACCTGCTTATAGGTAATTTGATACTCAGGCCTCCTCTGTGTTTTAGTTTAATTTGATACTCAGGCCTCCTCATGTGTGTTTATGGGCATTGGTTTCATGTAATTTGTTCTTGGTAGTTCTGTATTGTGTTTTGGAGGGGGGGTTTGGGAAATCCAGTTTGTCTATTTATTTACCTTATATATGTATGCATATGTTTGTATGCATGTGTATATATTATACATATATATTCTCTCTCTTGCTCTCAACCTGTCTCCCAAATAAATAAATAAAATCTTAAAAAAAAAAAAAAAGACCAAGGGAGAAGATGACCATCTTACAGTCCAAGGAGAGTCCTCAGAAAGAATCATTCTTGCTGACACCTTAATCTTAGACTTCTAGCCTCTAGAACTATGAGAAAATACATTTCTGTTGTTGAAGCCACCCAGTGTGGTACTTTGTTGACAGCCCTAGCAAACTAATACTACAAGGATATGCATCATAGAATTTTGAAATAACAGTTCAAAATGGAAACAACACACGTGTCCAACAGTGGAGGCATAAGTTATATTGATCTCTAAAACTACCTATTCCACCTGCTCTGGCATTCTCTTTGACTGCTGCCATCATAAGTAACCTGAGCCAAGTCATGAAAATTATTAGTAGAATAAGCTCCATAGTCTTTCAGTTCATGGCTTTCTCCGTGCAATGGGTAGAATAGAAAGGCACCACAGATTAAGACATTAGTTTTATTTGTCCTGGTCATGAACATGCCAAAGAGAAAAAATTTGTGCCCACAAATTTTAAACTGCATTGGCTCAATATATCCCTTTTCTCCCAAATGTTTTTGTTCTCTCTTTTCTACACAAATTTCCTCCAAACTCTACTTCAGAGCCTCCTTTGAAATAAAATTTAAACTGTTAAGTATTCTTTTTAATTTTCTCTCTATTATTTCTTTAATTACCATGCCAGGACCAAGACATACTTATTTATTTCTGATAAATAATTCTGGTTTTGCAACAAAAACTATAAAAACAAAAGAACTATATTATAATACAGTCTCCAAAATTCATTACCACAAACAAGATATGCCAAGTTTATTTCTAATATATGTCACTTTTTTATAATTTCTCTCCATTTCAATATAGTAGGTTCCTTCTACAGATGACTAGAATTCAGCAAGTTAAATAAATTAGAATATTCCCCAAATATTGAAATATTATGCACTTGTTAAAAATAATAATAGGGTGGGACGCCTGGGTGGCTCAGTTGGTTAAGCGGCTGCCTTCGGCTCAGGTCATAATCCTAGCATCCTGGGATCGAGTCCCACATCGGGCTCCTTGCTCAGCAGGGAGCCTGCTCCTCCCTCTGCCTCTGCCTGCCTCTCTGTCTGCCTCTGCTCTCTCTCTCTCTCTCTAACTAATAAATAAATAAAATCTTAAAAAAATAATAATAATAGGGAAATAATTAGTGACATAAAAATTGTTGGTAAAATGTAAAGGAAGCAGTATATAAAGTTATTTTACATAACATGATCCACATTTGGTTAAAAAATATATAAACAAGTGTATCTTTAGAAGAAGTGTCACGTTGTTTAATTTTGGCCTTATACTTTTCCAGATTTTCTTAATGATTACATATTTTATAATAAATGGGGGGAAAAAGGAAGGCAGAAAGGAATAGCTGGGAAGAAGTTCTGCTGACAGAATCTCATTCCATGGTTAAGGTTTTTGTTGCATAATTACAGGATGAGGTAAGCTTTTTGTTTTTGTTTTTTATTTTATTTTATTATTATTTCTTAAAATTTTGTTTATTTATTTGACAGACAGAGATCACAAGTAGGCAGAGAGGCAGGCAGAGAAAGGGGGAAGCAGACATCCCAGGACCCTGGGATCATGACCCAAGCCGAAGGCAGAGGCTTTAACGCACTGAGCCACCCAGGTGCCCCTGTTTTTGTTTTTTGAAGGAAAAACACTATTATTATTATTTCATTCCACATTTGTTAAAGCAAAGACAAACGTGTAAAGTAGAAAGTGAACGTGCTATCCCACAACCACCAGTCTCCATTGCAAAGTCCAGCTCTGTTAAGAGTTTAGTGAGAACCTAATAGAATCCTAAAATAGAAGGATTCTACCAGATTTTTGTTTCTGTGCCAATACCATTGACACATGAATAATATTTTTACAAATATATTATCATGCTTTCTAGATTCTTCCTCACCTTTCTCTTTTAGTTCATAATGTACTGTAGATGTTTTTCCATGTAGGCAAGGGGATAATGTAAAAAATGTCACAAGTATAGCATGTATACTACAACAGGGGTAGTGTACTGATTCAGAAATTGTAACCAGTATAGCATGGGCACTGTTCAGTCAAAATAAATGCTAACCTGGTTCTCAAGGCCCCTGCTGTGTCAGGGGTTAATCTTCTTGCTGCCAAAACAACAGAGGTTCAGGACACCTTACAGCTGGGCCAGGGACGATGAGGAGCAGCATATAAGACAACTTGAGGGCAGTGGCCTTTACCACCTGGCGTGGAAGTATTTCAGAATTTTAACTAATACAGTGAGTTATACCAGGTGACTATCAGCCTTATACGTGTATCTTATTCTTTTTAATGGCTCCTTGCAATTGCACTGTATGGATTAATTTTTATTTTATGAGGTCCTTATTGATGCTTTTTTAGACAGTTTGTAATTTTTTGTTATTATAAGCAATGTGGCAATACACATTTTCGTACATATTATGTTTGTGAACGTGGGCTGGTTTATCACTGTGACTTTGGAGAAAACACCTTTCTCCTTAGAACTGTGAATATTAATATTTATTTCTTAATATTAGTAAGACTCACGTTAGAAATCTTTAAGAGTATACTGAAGTTTACATCAGTGGTCTCAAACCTGACTCTGCATTAGAATCACCTATAGAACTATTAGAATAATATACCATGACCCTGCCCCTAGCGATTTTGGCTTAGATATGGATGGGTTCTAGGTATTTGGGTTTTATAATAAGCTCCACAAATGATTTTGATGCTCAGCCAGTAACAGAAGCTACTAAAATGTGGGAAGAATTAATATTTTAAAATAGGACAAGATTATACAATTTAGTGATTTGTAACATTTAGATAAAAACTACTGGTGGAAAAAAAAAAGTCTTGGTGAAGATGTGAAGCTACTAGAGCTTGTGTACCTGCTAGTGAGGGTGTAAATCAGTAAATTCTTTTGTAAAACTCTAGAAGTGTCTATTAAGTCAAACTTAATACCATACTTTATGACTCAGCAATGCCATTCCTAGATATAAACTCCACAGAAATGCTTAACATGTTCACCTGAATGTTCTTAGTTGCACTATTTATAATACCCTCAAATACAAACAATCCAAATGGTCCTCCCATAGTAGAATAGAGAAAGTGAGTTTAATGGAGTACTATCCAGCAATGAGAGTCCTTCAACTACAGCTCCATGTAATATGGATGACTCTCAAAACATCTGGGAAGCATAAGAAGCCAGATTCAGATAAGTGCATATGAATGATTTAATTTACATAAAGTTAGTAGCCTGGCAAACCTTATCTATGATTAGAATCAGAAGAGTGGTTACTTTGGGGTGGAGTAATGGCTGTAAGGGGACTTTGGGGCTGGGGGCATCAGGGTGTGGGTTATGGGGCGAGGGAAGAATTTTCTTTTTGCTTTTCTAGTATCTTTGGCTGGTTTAATAATTACATTGACATAAGACAGATTAATAGGAAAGAAACAAATGTAATTACATATGTACAGGAGCCCCATGAAAATACGAGACCCAAGGGCAAATTGAGCAGTAGAGGCTTACATGCCATTCTGAGCTAAGGAATGGGATAGGGCGTGGGGCTTCAAAGGGGAGGAGGATGATTCACAGGATGATAAGAAGAGCAGATGTTTGGTAATGAGATGTTTGCTCTGTCATACATATAGATATTTATGCCATACATGTAGATATAGATGTTTCAGGTAAAAAATTTTCTCTGGTAATAGCTCTTTCTGAGACAGGCCCCCTAAGTTCTTTTAGGTAGTTAAGGGAAAGGTAAAAGTTTTTCTTGGATCTCATGGGTCTTCATTGCCTTTCAGCTCAGAATAAGGCACACAGCAAAGTGACATATTTTGGAGTCATGTATTCTGCTCCCCATCAGTCCCACCTTTGAAACTTCCCCAAGAAATTTCACAGTCCAGAAGCTAAGTTGGTAGATTGATCCATTTCGTTGAACTAGTCCCTTAGTCCCAAGAGGAGGTCAATTCATTTAGACAGTTGTGTCTCCATTCAGATGGCAGCTGTGCACGTGGGCTCCCACAGTTAGGTCTGTGATGCAATCAGTCAGGTATTTAGTAAGAGGCATTTCTATGGAAACAAAAGAAAAACAATGGCTAATGATTGGAGCAGATTATAATCCCAGTTTCTGGGATTCTGAAGGCAGCTCGTCAAGAAGATATGTAGATATTTGGCCCAAAGCAAACGTCTTTAGATGTTTAGTAAGGGCAGGTGGTGGCAGTCTGATAGATTTTCCTGATTTGTAGTTGGAATGTCCCTGGTGATCTTTCTGGATGGAATAGCAGCAGGTACGAAGATTGCCCATACATGTGCTGCTGGGGTGACTTCTCTAAAGTTAATATCATATTGTCCAGCTTCAGTGTACGTGGCTTCAGAAAAAGAGCAGTTTTAGGGTAGGAGAAAAGTTGGAAACGTTAGTTTGGAGAGTTGCAACCAAATGTTGGAGGAAACTAAAAATTCAACTTCTAGTCTAGTCTACTAGTAGAAAACAAAACTTCAAAGACAATTAACAGTATTAGAAACTAATATCCAAAAAGGTGTATCACTGAAATATAAGATTTCTCTCTACAGTTACACCTCGGCCAGAGATAAACTTTGATAAGAATAATTTGTTTGCAAATGAAACCTAGTTTCAATAAACTTGGTCTGAGGGGCGCCTGGGTGGCTCAGTGGGTTAAAGCCTCTGCCTTCGGCTCAGGTCGTGGTCTCAGGGTCCTGGAATCGAGCCCCACGTCAGGCTCTCTGGTCAGCAGAGAACCTGCTTCCCTTCCTCTCTCTCTGTCTGCCTCTCTGCCTACTTGTGATCTGTCTGTCAAATAAATAAATAAAATTAAAAAAAAAATAAATTTGGCCTGATTCTTTACATATAAGTGCAGTAAGCATGATGATGGATCATGTAGAATCTTTTCATCTGTTCTGTTGGAACTTTTCATAAAGAATCTCAGATTTGTCTTTTTTTTTTTTTAAGATTTTATTTATTTAACAGAGATCACAAGTAGACAGAGAGGCAGGCAGATGGGCAGGGTGGGGGGGAAGCAGGCTCTCTGCTGAGCAGAGAGCCCGATGCGGGGCTTGATCCCAGGACCCTGAGATCATGACCTGAGCCAAAGGCAGAGGCTTAAGCCACTGAGCCACCCAGGCGCCCCTTAGATTCATCTTTTTAAAAGCCTTGTGAGGGCTCCATAGCTCAGGGGTTAGAGCACTGGTCTTGTAAAAGCCTTGTGAGGCTAAGAAGTCAAACCAGGGTCTCACCATCAGACTTCGTGTGCATTACCTATAGATTTGGGTGAGTTCCTTTCCTCATGAGGTCCCCCAAACCTGAGGTTTCTGAGCTTGCCAGGAAGTGGCCTTCTTTTCTCACCCAGTGAGACTGCTGGGAACCCTGTAAGCAAGGTACCAGGCCAATTCTTCCAAAGGGTTTTATTGTCTCCACAAAGTCAACCTTAGTTCCTTAAAGCTATCTGGTATATTTGATTGTATGTACATACTCAAATATGATATTGTAGCCAAAGCCTTGGCAATATAACCCATATTTCCAGTTGTGTCCTATTACAAGGAGAATAGATTCTTATTGAATTTATGCAGTTAACTATATTGGCATGAAAATAAGAATGCTAAGTTACCAAATTCTGGAATGATCAGGTAGGGAGAAAAAGTAATTTTTTCATTTTTGTTCACAAGGGTATATCTTACTGAAATTGTTGATAGCTTAAGAGAAAAGAGAAAAAGGTTTCCTTAAACCTAGAAAAACAAAACATAAAAGAACCAGCAATGTCTCAATGAAAAAATCATAAAAATTATCAGTTATCCTCATTCAGTTGCATGTTATTAATTCTTATTCTACTTGAACCCAGTTTTTCCATTAGTGCTGTAAATTGTTACCCAGTTCAGTTTTATGATCTTAAAGTTATCAGAAACCTGTACATACCAAAAGTCCTTTCCTTACATCTCTTTGAAATGAAGTACTTTTGAAGGAATGCTTTTGCAAAGCATCAGAGTAAAGCAATAATTATCTGTAAGTAACAAAAACTTTAAAATGCCCACTGTTAAAGATCTGATGAAATTCATTATAGTAGAAATGATAAGGAAATGTATTTTTGTGGCTCATAACATTTTGAGATAATAACTGAAATTATGAAGATAACATAATCAGAAGTGCTCATACCAAATCTTTACTAGAGTTGCTGTATCCAAGGAAGGAGTTCCACAGGTGTTTTCTTCCACTAATGTGCTAACATAGAAAATGGAAAGGACTCTCACCACTCTCACTTCCGTCAGATCCTATAGGCAGAAATCTGGGAGACTGACATAGTATGAATTCTTACCTTATGCTGGCTTTTGTCAGAGGTCTCAACATCTCTCAGCCACAGTATCCTGAAGCAAGAAATGTCCAGCCAGTGAAGGTCCCTTCATGGTCACCAACTATAGGGGAGGAAAAATTTCCTTCTGCCCTGCTATTCTTTGGCTGGTTTAATAACGAAATTGACATATGACAGATTAACAGGAGAAAAACAAACTTAATTACACATGTTTAGGAACCCCATGAAAATATGAGGCCCAAGGGCAAGTCAAGCAGTTGAGGTTTAATATGCCATCCTGAGCTGAGGAATGGGATAGGGGCATGGGACTTCAGAGGGGAGGAGGATGATTCACAGGATAAGAAGAACAGATGTTTGGTAATTAGATGTTTGTCCTGCCATACATATCTTACATACATGTCTTTCAGATAAATAGTTATCTCTGGTAAGCTCTTTCTGGTCCAGGCCTCCTATCTAAATTCTTTTAGGTTGTTAAGGGAAAAGTAAAAATTTCTCTTAAATTTGCTGAGTCTTGATTGCCTTCAGCTCAAAATATTCCACATTCCAAAGGTTATGTATTTTGGGGGTCACGTATTCTACTCCCCATTAAGGTGATGTTTTGTTTCTTAATCTGGAGACTGTTTACATGGTATGTTCAGTTTGTGCAAAGTCATCATGTTTTGTACTTATGATCTGTGGACTTTTTTGTATGTATAGTACATCTGACGAAAAGTTAAAAAAATATTGTAAAATCATCAATAGAAGGAAGTTCCTCTATTCCTCTATTAATAGCAAAATTATTTCATGATAGAATAATAACTATCCTTCCATTAACTGTAAAAGAGGAATTTGGTCTGTAGTGGTGTGCTGGAGCCAGCTTGTGTGGCTCACTAGACCACCTTAGGTGGATCTTTTCAATTCACCAACATCATCTTGGTAGCTTGAAATCAGCCATGTTGGGAATATTTACACCATGGAAATTGGCAAATGCTACATCAGTCTGTTGTTGTTTTCCCAGAGAGCTTCTTACCTACATAGTACAGGACTTAGATCTCTTTGCACATGGGAATATAATTTGGCTTACTTTATAGACAGTGTAATTTTTAAATGATTAGTATAAATGTTGAAAGTGGTTAAGATGAGCAGTCTTTTTAGAATTGTTTTCACACTTCTTTTCTTCTTCCATAAATTTGAGGAGACTTATTTGCATTCACATGTCAATTTATAACAGGGGATATATCCTCAAGAACTTTGTTGTTACTTTAAATTTGGTTTCATTGTCACAAATTAGCATTACAAGAATATTACCATGACTTGAAGTCCACTCTTGGTAATTAGAATCATTGTGAATCTCCTGTGACTGAAGCTATATTCCCTTTTTCTTTTTACTGCTGAACAATGAATAAGGTATTAGAGAAAGCTAATAGAATTGTCACCCACAATTCTGAGACAGTCAGTTCTGTGCTGGTGTCTTTTGTTAGCCCGGTGCATGCAGACATAATAGATACTCTGCTTGTTGAATTGTTGTCAATGGCATCTTTGCAGCAAAAGATGCCTAAAGGGACAGTTTAACATTTTCCTGTATTCTGTTTAATTCTTTGTCTCTACCTCCTCCTTTTCATTTTCTTTTTGTTTCTGTTTATAGCCATAATCTTCTATTTATTTCTGTGGTATCACTTTAGTTTCTTTAATATTAAAATCTTTTAGACACTGTGACAAATGGGTTGACTATTCTAATAGTTTCCCCAAGGGAAATTTGGAGATCTTTTTCATGTATGTAAAAAATTTTTTTAATTGTTTCAGCCATATTTTTGCTTCCTGACAAAAAATAATGGCTTATTATTAGAAAGTGGCTTTAGATTGTTTAGAACCATCTTGTTTCTAAGAACCCCTACTACCATAATGCACTAAAAATAATTTTAGTGACTAAGTAACTAACATTAATTAACAAGTATCAAAATAGATCATTATTTGTTAAGGAGCACCAAAGGAGAGAAACAAGAAAGCGAAATAATTGTTAAAGGAGGGAAAAAAATGTGTGCTAGTTTAGCTTACTGTAATGTCAAAACTAATTATTGGGTACTGTTGTTCACCTATTCCATTTTTAATAAAGTCTCCCATCATCTTTTCAGTATTTTAGCAGTCATTGATGATCATTGTCTGGATCTACTATTTCTTTAGGGATTACAAAATGGTGATTTTCCATCATTCCTCCTCTTTTTAAGCTGTATTTCTTCTTTAAAGAAAGCTTTGAGTGACTTTTTGATTACCCTGAAGAATAGTTTATGCAGAAAAGGCATGTTAATGCTTGATTTCCTTTATTTCCATCAACTGCCTTTGACTTTTTTTACTTTAATTTTTTTTTTTAAGATTTTATTTATTTGACAGAGATCACAAGTAGGCAGAGAGGCAGGTAGAGAGAGAGAGGGAAGCAGGCTCCCTGCTGAGCAGAGAGTCCAATGTGGGGCTCGATCCCAGGACCCTGGGATCATGACCTGAGCCGAAGGCAGAGGCTTTAACCCACTGAGCCACCGAGGCACCCCTTTAATTTAATTTTTAAAATATTTTTCTAGTCTGTAGAAGTTTTGCGTCTTTTCAGATCTTCTTGGAGTTTACTCATATTTTCAAACCTGTTTTTCTTTCTGTCTTTTTTTAAGATTTTATTTATTATTTAGAGAGAGAAAGGGTGCTAGTGGGGGGAGGGGCAGAAGGCGAAGGAGGGAGAGAATCTCCAGTGGACTCTGCGCTGAGTGCAGAGCCCCACTCAGGGCTTATCTCACAACCCTGAGATTATGACCTGAGCCAGAAGCTCTACCCACTGAGTCCCCAGATGTCCCAACCTGTTTTTATTTCTTGAAATATGATGTTTTTATATCCTATGTTTCATAATCCAATTATGTGAAAAATTTGTAACCAATCTATGTCCCCTGTTGTTTCTGCTGGCCGTCAATCAAAGTGTTCCTTTTGAACTATGAGCTATATATTTTTTGGTACCTTATCTTTAGAAATTCTTTGGAGTCTTGTATGAACATAGGTTTTTCCATGAAGGAGTTTTATTTGTTTCTGTCAGATGCCTATAGGCATAACCAGCCTTAGACGTCTTCAAAATATCAGTTCTCTTAAAATATTTTAGACCCCCCATTTAGTATGGATTCGGCTGTAAATTGTGGTTTGTGGTTACAAGTAATCAGGGGAAAATTTTCCTCCCCTTCCTAGCCCCAGGTTTTGAGATGGGCTATATCTTGGGTGATAGGTAGGGAAAGTTTATAACTAGTTAACTCGATATTGAAAGTCTAGGCTTTGGGTCTCAGACTTATGGACAAGTCTCTAGTTAGGCTCTCCTAACTAGCCCCTGGGTAGTTAGGGGTAGCCTAACTAGCCCCTGGGTAGTTAGTTGGGTAGCCCCTGGAATTTGTCTTCTGTCCCCCAGCTTTGAAGATTGTATGATTGTATGAACCAAAGTTAAAGTTCACTGGGTTCAGTAAATGCTCTCACAGCAAAAAGGCTAGTTTCAGGGCACCTGGGTGGCTCAGTCAGTTGAGTGTCTGCCTTCAGCTCAGGTCATGATCCGAGGGTCCTGGGAACCCACGTCAGGTTCCCTACTCAGCTGGGAGCTTGCTTCTCCCCTGCCTGCTGTTTCTCCTACTTTTGCTTGCTCTCCCTCTCTCTCTGTGTCAAAAATAAACACAGTATTAAAAAAGAAAAAAAGATAGTTTCAACATTCTGGTTACCTCTTAGTGTTCCTACGTTTCCTTTTTTTTTTTTTTTTTTTAACCTGTGTATTTCTCATTTTGTTTTTAAGCAGGTCATGGATGCTCTTGAGAAGATTTTTAAAATATATCTCATGTAGCATTTTTAGTGTGTTTAGCAAGAGCCTCCTCAGTCCACTAACTTCATTCTCAGGCATACAAACAACTTCATTATGTGCTCTTTTCTTTAATGGTACTTCATTCTTTAATCCTTAATTATATGTTATTGTACATATTTTTCTAGGTATTTTATATTTGTCAGTTGTATATATTTTAGTTCTTCTGAGAACACTTGACTTATTCTACCGTTGTGTTTCATTTCAGCCTGCCAGGTACATAGTAACTATCCAGTAAAAATTTCACTGATCACTATAAAATAACCGAGGTTTTTGTTAAGATTATTTCAGAATATATGGTACTTTAATGATATGAAAGAGGAAGACCCTTTTTCTAAAGTATCTGACTTACTTTTTGGAGAACTTTCTAATTGGAGAAATTTGACTGCTATTTGGGGATTGTTAGTTAAACATCTATGTGGTGTGCACGCATATATGACAATTTTATGTTCTCTGTATTTTATTAAGTAAGCATAAAATGGATTGAAACATGTTCTGTTCCTTTTGAAATGTGAGTTTTGGTCAGTAGGGACACATTGTTCCTCTGTAGGTTCTTTAGCAGATAGGAAGCAGATGTGACATTGGGAGGAGACCACGAGGGGAAGAACAAATGTATGAGTAATCTGGAAAAAGATTAGAGTCAACTTATGAATTAAATGTCAGCCTTTGGACCTAAGCTTTTCCTTTCTTGGTACTAAGAAGACGCAAGCAACTGAGTGTTCTTAAAAAGAGAGAGACTGTTCTTAGACGCCAGTAGTCTTCACTATACTTACTGTCCTATTTCCAGGTGTTCTTGTTTTTGTTTTACAATCTGATTTTGATTTTCTTTGGTTAGGTACAATGTAACCCTTCATTAGCCTGGATTTCTGCTTACAGAGTGAGTTTTCTTTCATGTGATTAAAGGAGGTCTTTAAAATCATATTTGCTTTGTCAGTGCATTTCTAGGAATGTATGGCATGTTTATAGGTCAAATACCTTGCAGATGGAAATGAAATTTTGTGAGGAATCTTCTGGATCAGATATGGATTTATTTTTACTTTATTAAAACTATTCAAGGGGTGCTTGGGTGGCTCAGCCATTAAGCGGCTGCCTTCAGCTGAGGTCATGATCCCAGGGTCCTGGGATCAAGCCCCTCATCAGTCTCCCTTCTTTACAGGAAGCCCGCTTCTCCCTCTCCCACTCCCCCTGCTTGTGTTCCCTCTCTCACTGTATCTCTCTCTCTGTCAAATAAATAAAATCTTAAAAAAAATTATTCAAAGCATAAAGACTTTAGTCTGAATATCAGTGCTAGCAACTAATCTGGAAAGGGCTGCCGGGACAGTACCTGCTAAAGATTGCAATGATTTTCCTACTCCTGGTAACTCTTTGGTTGTGCTTGAATTGTAGACATAGACCAGGTAGGCATTAGCAGGTCTTCTAGATCTCTGAAGTGCTTCACAATGGCTACATTCACTGGACATACTATTTTCTTCTATATTTACTAATGTGCTTTATATATAATTCAATGAAGATACTGTGTTGTTTTGTGTTTAACACTACCCATTTGGTAATTATTGGACTGATTACATTCCCCAAAGAAATACTTGAGTGTTAGGGCTAGGAAAGGTTACACTCATTTTAGTTTAAAATTATACTTGCAGTAAGAAATAAATCATAGATTCATAGGTGCCTGGGTGGCTCAGTCAGTTGAGCATCCAACTCTTGGTCTCTGCTCTTGACCTGAGGGTGGTAGGACTGACCCGCACATCAAGCTCTGTGCTAAGCTCAGAGTCTGCTCAGGATTCTCTCTCTTTCCCTTTCCCTCTGCCCCTACCCCCAATCATACTCCCTCTGTCTAAATAAATAAATGAATCTGGATTCCCTGCAGTCCAACTTGTAAATAAATATTAAATAACATTAGGGGCGCCTGGGTGGCTCAGTCAGTTAAGCATCTGCCTTTGGCTCAGGTCATGATCTCAGGATCGTGGGATCAAGCCCCAGCTCCCTGCTCAGCAAGGGGAGGGGCTGCTTCCCCTCTCCCTCTGCCTGCCTCTACCCCTGCTTGTGCTCTCTTTCTCAAATAAATAAATAAAATCTTAAAAAAAAATAACAATTAAATCAGGATTTACCTACAATAAAATGAAATTTTCCAGCTTCTCTATACTTCTGGACATACTGTTTCCACTTTTCAGTACACTTACCTGATTAGTGGCAGATACTGGATCATGATGATTCCTGATAGCATATCTTTTAAATACTTCTAAGACTAACGTAAGAAAAATTATTTATTAATTTTTATATCAAGGATAAGCCTTTTGAAATCACGTCCATTTATCATATTCTTTCTTTTTTTTTTTAAGATTTTATTTATTTATTTGACAAACAGAGATCACAGGTAGGCAGAGAGAGAGGGGGAAGTAGGCTCCCCGCTGAGCAGAGAGCCTGGTGTGGGGCTCGATCCCAGGACCCTGGGATCATGACCCAAGCTGAAGGCAGAGGCTTTAACCCACTGAGCCACCCAGGCGCCCCCATCATATTCTTTCATTCATTCACTAGAACTTCATCACACACTTACTAGATGCTAGGCACTAATGTTAGGGTTTGGGTTAGTGTTTGTAGCACATTTCTACCCCTCAAGAACCTTGCAAGTTTCATTCTGTTTAGATATGCTTGGCCATTGAAGAAAAATGCTCTTCAGCATGGAAGAGTTCTGTTGCCTCTACTGGCTCTGCTGCCTCTGCTTTTCACATTACTTAATTTCTTAAAGGTTGAACTTAGTATCCCATCCTGTTGTAGCTGGAAGAAAACTTAATGGAAGCCTTTTTGAAACATGTCCTAATAGCCATGGGTCAACCTTATAATATACTGGTCTAGATAAAGGAGACCTGATACATGAAAAGATGATCTGTCAAATATGTATTTTTTATATATTTAAATTTTTGCATTTTTTATTTGTAAATTGGTATACTGATATATAATCTACATGTAATTTAAAAACACCTATTTTTTTAAAAGATTTTATTTATTTATTTGTCAGAGAGAGCGGGAGCGACCACAGGCAGACAGAGTGGCAGGCAGAGGCAGAGGGAGAAGCAGGCTCCCTGCTGAGCAAGGAGCCTGATGTGGACTCAATCCCAGGACCCTGGGATCATGACCTGAGCCAAAGGCAGCCACTTAATCAACTGAGCCACCCAGGCGTCCCAAAAAACACCTATTTTTAATTGATTGATTAATTAATTGTGTTATGTTAGTCACCATAAAATTCATCATTAGTTCTTGATGCAGTGTTCCAAGAAAAAAAACACCTATTTTAAGTGTAGACTTCAAAGAATTTTGCAAAGCATATGTCTTTGTAACCATCATCCAGTCATTAACCCAAGAGATAAACCTGGGTGTTATTCTAGATTCCTTTCTTCCTCGCATCCAAAGAAGTACTAGTTTCCTTTTTTTTTTTTTTTTTTTTAGTTTTATTTGTTTCTTTTAGAGAGATAGAGAGCATGAGAGGGGAGAGGTCAGAAGGAGAAGCAAACTCCCTGTCAAGCAGGGAGCCCACTTTGGGACTCATCCCAGGACTCCAGAATCATGACCCGAGCCGAAGGCAGTGGCTTAACCAACTGAGCCACCCAGGCGTCCCAAGGGAAGCATTTTTAAAACATTCTTTAAACACCAGAAACTGTTTTGAGATTTTATATTGATGCGGAAAAATAATTTTGCTAATGCTAGGTGGGAAAAATTACAATGTTTGTTCAAATTTATTTGTGCTTGTAGTGATTGTTAAGTTTAAGTTAATGAACTCTCATTTTTACCTGTATATGCTGTCCTTTTAAAAAATGTCTTCCCAATTGATACTGTTCAAATATCAATACTGCCAAAAGCCATATATAGATTCAATGCATTCCTTATCAATATTCCTGTAGCATTTTTTACAGAAGTAAAAAAAAGTCCTAAAATTTATGTAGAACCACAAAAGACCCTGAAATAGCCAGAGAAATCCTGAGAAAGAATAACAAAACAGGAGACATCATATTTCCTGATTTCAGGCTATATTATAAAGCTGTAGTCATCAAAATGGTATGGTACTAGAATAAAAACAGACAATTAGACCAATGGAATAGAATTAAGAGCTCAGTAATAAACCCAAGTATAATAGGTCAGCTTATATTTGAGCCAAGGCTACTCAATTGGAGAAAAGACAGCCTCTTCAATAAATGGTGCTGGGAAAACTGGATACTCACATGTAAGGGAATGAAACTGGACTCCTATCGTACACCACTCACAAAAATTAACTCAAAATGGATTAAAGACTTAAAATGTAAGATCTGGGGGTGGGGGTGGCACCTGCTTGGCTCAGTTGGTTAAGCCTCCAACTTTTGATCACAAGTTCAAGCCCTACATCAAAATATGACACCTAGAACACAAGAAACAAAATAAGAAATAAATAAGTAGTACTGCATCAAACTAAAGAGCTTCTGCACAGCAAAAGTAACCATCAACAAAGTGAATAGACAACCTATGCAAGGAAAAATATTTGTAAACCACTTATCTTATGAGGGGTTAATATCACAAATATATAAAGAACTCATACAACTCAATACCAAAAGAAGAAATAACCCAATTTAAAAATGGGCAAATGATCTGAATAGACATTTCTAAGAAGATATACAAAAGGCCAACAGGTACATGAAAAGATGCTCAATATCACTAGTCATTAGGGAAATACAAATTAAAGCCATAACGAATTATCACATCATGACTGTTAGAATGACCATCAAAAAGACAGAGATAACAAATACTGGTATTGATATGGAGAGAAGGGAACCCTGTGCACTGTTGGTGGGATTGTAAATTCATATGACCACTATGTTAAACAGTATGGAGGATCTTCAGAAAATTAAAAACAGAGCTATCATATGATCCAGCAATTTCATCTCTTGGAATATACCCAGAGGAAATGAAAACTCTTACTTGAAAAGATACGTGTACTGCAGGTATGTTCACAGCAACATTATTACAATAATAACCAAGCAATGGAAACAAGTGTCTCTATGGATGAATGGATAAAGAAGTTATGGTTATATACATACATGAATATATATACCTGAGTTTTATTCAGCCATAAGAGGTAAGGAAACCCTACCATTCATGACAACATGGATGGACCCTGAGACATTATGCTAAGTGAAATAAGTCAGACAGAGAAAGTTAGATACTATATGATCTCACTTATATGTGGAATCTAAAAGCAAAAACAAAAACCAAACTCACAGAAAAAGAATTGGACTTGTGGTTACCAAAGGTGGAGAATGGGGGGAAGAGGAATTGGAGGAAGGTGGTTAAAAGGTCCAAACTTCCACTTAGAAGATTAATTGGTACTGGGGCATCAGTTGGTTAAGTGTCTGACTTTTGGTTCTGCTCAGGTGATGAGCTCATGAGTCATGGGACTGAGCCCCGTGTTAGGCTCCACACTCAGCATGGAGTCTGCTTGGATTCTCTCTCTCTGCCCATCCCCCCACTCATGGATTCTCTATCCTCTCTCTCTCTCTCTCTCTCAAATAAATAAATAAATCTTAAAAAAAAAAAGATAAATCGGCACTAGGGATGTAAAGTACTATATGAAGAACACAGCTAATGCTGCTGTATGATATATAGGAAAGTTATTAAGAAAGTAAATACTATGAGAGTACCTGGATAGTTCAGTTGGTTAAGCGTCTGACTCTTGATCTCAGGTCAGGTCTTGATCTCAGGGTCATGAGTTCAAGCCCCACGTTGGGCTCCATCCTGGGCATGGGGCCTTCTTAAAAAAAAAAAAAAATGCGATGCATTCTTATCACCAGGACAAAATTTTTTCTTCTCTCTTTTGTTCTTTCTTTTCTTTGTATTGTATCTGTATGAGAAACACCAATTATGGTCATCATTTCACAATGTATGTAAATCTAAGCATTATGCTATATGCCTTAGACTTATATAATGATGTATGTCAATTATTTCTCAGTAAAACTGGGGGAAAATGCCTTCCCATGATTATCTAAACATGTCTCAAAAACCATAATGAGTGTATGAATTGTGAGATTTGCCTCTTACATGGTAAAAATAATCTTTAAGGTAAAATAATTGATAGGAGAGAATTTTTTTACCTCGAGTGGGAGGAAAACATGGCAGGAATATTTAAATGTGACAATAAAAACATAATAAACTTTATTCTTGCTATAGACCTTGCCTTGATGTTAATTGTCAATATACTATTTATTTTTCTATACCATAAATATTCTATATCCTCTAGCTTTTCTTTTTTCTTTTTTTTTTAAATTCATTTTATTTATTTATTTATTTTATTTATTTTTTAGAGAGAGAGAGAGAAAGCACGAGCTCAGGCAGACAGAGTGGTAGACAGAGGCAGAGGGAGAAGCAGGCTCCCGCCAAGCAAGGAGCCCGATGTGGGACTTGATCCCAGGACGCTGGGATCATGACATGAGCCGAAGGCAGCTGCTTAACCAACTGAGCCACCCAGGCGTCCCTCCTCTAGCTTTTCTTAATACAGGAAGAAGAGATATTCAATATAGTGCCTGAATAAAGGAAGCATTTTTGGGTCTAAATGTTTACATTAGTTATTTGAATAGTAATTGAATGAGGATGATTCTAATATAAATGATTTTTATTAACCTACTCTGGGGTGTTATTTAGAAAAGTGAGTAGTCACTTTAAAAATTGAAAGTCCTCAAAAAATTGAAAATAGAGCTACCATATGATTGAGTAATTCCACTTCTGGGTATTTATCCAAAGATAATGAAAACACTAACTTGAAAAGATATCTGCATGTTCATTGCAGCATTATTTATAGTAACCAAGATTTGGAAACAATCTAAGTGTCCATGGACAGACGTGCTTGGGTGGCTCAGTCAGTTAAACATCTCACTCTTGATTTTAGCTCAGGTCATGATCTCAGGGTTGTAAATTCGAGCCCCATGTCAGGCCATAGAGCCTGCTTAAGATTCTTTCTCTCCCTCTCCCTCTGCCCCTCCTCCCACTTGTGCACTTTCTTGCTCTTAAAAAAAAAAATGTCAGTGGACAGATGAATGGATAAAGAAAATGTAGGATGGATGGCTAGATAGATAGATAGATAGATGATGGATATATATTATTCAGCCATAAAAAAGAATGAAATCTTGCCATTTGCAACTATATGGATGGACTTTGGGGCATTATGCTAAGTGAAATAAGTCAGAGGAAAAAAAATTACCATATGATTTTACTTTTGTGTAGAATCTAAAGACAAAAATAAAAACCAGCAATAAAAAACAGCAAAACAAGCTAATAGATACAGTTAACAGATTGGTGGTTGCTAGAGGCAGGGGGCTGGCAGGGAGTCACATGCGTGAAGGAAGTCAAAAGGTACAAACTTAGAGTTACAAAATAACTTAGTCATGGGAATATATTATTAATAACTGTGTTGCATATTTGAAAGTTGCTAAGAGAGTAAATCTTAAAAGTTCTTACCACAAGAAAAGAATTCTGTAAAAAAATTCCATAACTATATGTAGATGGATGTTATATTAGACGTATTATGGTGGTTATTTCACAATCTATACAAATATTGAATTATTATGTTATATACCTGAAATTTATATAGTTATATCAATTATACCTTAATTTTTATAAAGTCCTAATCAAAGTCCCAGAAAGTTGATATCAACGAATGGATTCTAAGGTTTGTATGTGAAAACTAAGACCTAGAATAGCAACACAATACTAAAGAACACAGTTGGAGGACTCACACTAACCCATTTCAAGACTTAACTGTTAAGGTACAGTAATCTAGACAGTGTGGTATTGGTGAAAGAGTAGACATATATATCAATGGAAAAGAATAGAGGTCCTAGAAATAGACTCACACAGATATAGTCAAGTAATCTTTGACAAAGGAGCAATGACAATTCAAGAGAGCAAGGGTAGTTTTTTCAAGATAATACTGGAAAAATTGGATATTCACATTAAGAATCTAGACATAGACCTTATACCTTTTATGAAATGTACTCAAAATGGGTTGTAGATTAAATATAAGACACAAAGCTATAGAACTTTTAGAAGAAAATTTAGGAGAAAATCTAGGCATTCTTGGGTTTGGTGATAAAGTTTTAAATATAACACCAAGACCATGATACATGAAAGAGAAAATTGATGAGTTGGGCATCATTAAAATTAAGAACTTCCGCCATGTGGAAGGCACTATTAAGAGAGTGAAAAGACAAGTTACAGCATAGGAGAAATATTCACAAATCTTATATTTGTTAAATTATATGTATATAGGTATATTTTTATATATACCCATGATATATAAAAGTTAGCAACACAAAAACAACAGGTGTTAGCAGGGATGTGGAGAAAAAAGAACCCTTGTACACTGTTGGTGGGAATGCAAATTGGTACAGCTACTGTGGAAAACAGTATGAAGATTCTTCAAAAAGTTAAAAATGGAACTACCTTATGATTCAGCAATCACACTACTATGTATTTATCCAAAGGATACAAAAACACTAATTCAAAAGGATACATGCACCCCTATATTTATAGCAGCATTATTTACAATAGCCAAGATATAGAAGTCTTATATATATATGTATATATATATATATACATATATATACACATACACCATAGCATTCCATATATATATATATATATGGAATATTAGCTATATAAAAGAAGGAAATCTTGCCATTTGCAATGACATGGATGGAGGAGTATTTTTTTGAATTGTTTATTTATTATTTATTTATTTATTTGACAAAGAGAGAGAGATCACAAGTAGGCAGAGAGGCAGGCAGAGAGGGGGGGAAGCAGGCTCCCCACTGAGCAGAGAGCCCGATGCAGGTGGCTCGATCTGAGGACCCCGAGATCATGACCTGAGCCAAAGGCAGAGGCTTAACCCACTGAGCCACCCAGGTGCCCCTGGATGGAGGAGTATTATGCTAAAGGAAATAAGTCAGTCAGAGAAAGACAAATACCATATGATTTCGTTCTTATGTGGAATTTAAGAAACAAAACAAATGAGTGAGGGGAAAAAGAGAGAGAGAGGCAAATCAAAAATAGAATTTTAACTGGAGAGAACAAACTGATGGTTTCCAGAGGGGAAGGGGATAGGGGAGGGTTACGGAGTCCCCTTGTCACGATGAGCACAAGGTGATGTATGGAAGTGTTGAATCACTATATTCTATACCTGGAACTAATATAACGCTGTATGTAAACTAATTGGAATTAAAATAAAAATTTAACCCTCCCCCAAAACTCTTACAACTCAAAAATAAGGAAAAAACTCAATTAAAAAATGGACACAAGAGCTGGAAATGCAAAGAAGACATACAGATGGCAAATATGCATATGAAAAAAAATGTTCAACATCCTTTGACATTCGGGAACTGCATATTAAAACAATGAGACGTCACTGTACACCTATCGGAATGACAATGTGAAAAAAAAACTTGACAAATACCAAATGCTCATGGAATGTGGAGCTGGTAGGGATGCAAGATGTTACAGCCATGTTGGAAAACAGTTTGGTAGTTTCTCACAAAGCTAAACATAGTTTTACAATATAATCCAGCAATTGCAATCTTAAGTATTTACCCAATTGAGCTGAAAACTTATGTGTACACAAAAAGATGCAGATGAATATTTATAGCAGCATTATTTGTAACCACTAAAATCTGGAAGCAACCAAGATGTTCTCAGTAGGTGAGTGGGTAAACAGACTGTGGTACATCCAGACAATGGACTACTCAGTGATAAAAGAGAAAGAGCATGTGCACTCTGAAGACAACAAAAAGACATGGGAGAACTTTAAGTGTATATTGCTAAGTAACAGAAGTCAGTGTGAAAAGGCTACATTCTGTATGATTCCAGCTGTATGACATTCTGGAAAAGGCAAAACTATGAAGACAATAAAAAGATGAGTGGTTGCCAGAGATTGAGGGAGAGAAAATGAGGGTTGATTAGGATTGTTTAGGGTCATGGAGCTATTGTGTATGATACTTACACATTTGTTAAAACCCGCAGAACTTTACAGCACAAAGTAAATCTTAATGTATGCAAATTAAAATATTTAGGCAATTAGAGGATCCCAGGAAGGAATGAATATAGACTATGACAAAAAAATCTGTTATTTCACCTGTATGAAACAGCCCCACTGGAGGGGTAGCAGGAGGGGAGGTGCTGACCCAAGTAACTTTGAAATGAATGTGTAAAACTAAATGCTAAAGGCATTACACATAATGGTTGTATTTAATAAAGTTGTTTTCGATGGAGATTCAGGTTGAAAATTTTGATACCACTATGCATATATTCTAGAATTGA
This sequence comes from Taxidea taxus jeffersonii, assembly GCA_003697995.1. Taxonomy (NCBI): domain Eukaryota; kingdom Metazoa; phylum Chordata; class Mammalia; order Carnivora; family Mustelidae; genus Taxidea; species Taxidea taxus. The sequence goes on from RCUC01168621.1 coordinate 44,354, forward strand.
ACAATTAAGTAAATGGACCAGAGCTGGTGTAAGTCAGCTTTCTCCTTGTTGGAGTAGGAATTTACAGATAAGCAAGGGAAAGAGGCTGGAAGGATCCTTTTGATGATAGATTAGAGTTGGGGAATATCAGTGTGAACTCATGTTCAACTTAATGGAGACATAGATGGTTATTTCATATTATAGATAATATATATACACACAGGTCAGTATACACACATGCATTTCCTTGCTCTGTCTGCAGAGGGTATGAAAAAAAATACGATGCCCCAGTGTTGAAAAATATACCTAGCCACCAGATCTTTGGTTCCAGACCATTCTCCAATTAAAGGAACCATGACTCCTTGGAGAAATGTCTGATTCTAGGATTGGGATAGGAAGTATATGAGTCTAGAGAATCTCATAGTGCCAGAAAATAAGGAATGAATGAATTACCTGTAAATTATTTGTAAATAATTGTAACTTAATTGTAAAAAATGTACAGTACTACTACAATATGTTAATAATAGGGAAAACTGGGTGCAGAGTATGTGGGAACTCTACATTCTCTTAATTTTTCTGTAAATTTAAAACTATTCTAAAGTAATAATGTATATTAAATAAATGAAAGTACTGTTGGAAGGTCTCACAATAATCCGGTGGTTTCTGTCTCTCCTGCAGCTTTGAAAGTGTATGCTGCCTTGCTGACTCTTCTTCTCTCTCAGACATCACTTTTGATGGCAATCCAATAGCTCAAGAGTCATGGTACAAACATACAATCCTTCAGAATATGATGCAGCTGCGCCAGCTAGATATGAAGAGAGTCACGGTGAGAACTCTTTTGAAGTGCTTTCCATAGTGTCTTCCTTACTGTGGATTAAGAGACTGGGGTGCACATTCTTTGCTTGAAATGCTTCTTAGTTTTAATAAACTGTGGATTATCATGACTATATAATTCATAACTGTAATTACAAATTTTTTACCACCTGTCCCTCATTCCCAATTTCATTGAATAGGGCTGTTAAATAACAAAAAATTCAACTGAGGAAATTTAAAAGATCTAATTGGCTTTATTAATCAATTCATAAATTGGACAGCATCCTGTCTAGCAAGTGGAGGGGAGCTCCCAATGACTACAGAAAAAGAAAGGTTTTTAAAGGTAGGGAGGGAGTGGAAAAAGGAAATTATTAACAAAGGATCCATGGTTTTAGGCAAGGTCACCCTCCTAAAGGGAAGGGAAGGGGTCTATCTGTAAATTGCCTAGTCCTGACCAGGAAATTCACAGGCTGACTGGTTACAGATTACATTTCTGGGGCGTCTAAACTATAGTTAAGTTAGGTGGTAACTCTTGGTTTACTGGCTTGTGGCCTTAACCTAAGTGATGCCATTTTGGGTCTGTGGTTTCCTTTTTAACAGGTATTTAAAAAAATTAATGTAAATTAGTCATCACGATTGTTTAAATTAACCATCACAATTGTTTTTCATTCTGGCTAATACCCAACTAAAAATTTATTTTAGAATGGATGAGTAAAAATGACATTCATTAAGTTACATAATGTAGTGTTCTGAACATGGGTGCCAAAGCCAGACTGCTTGAGTCTCAGTCCTGGTTTGACCAGTTTCTAGCCAAATGACCTTTGGGAGTTCACTTGACCTTTCTGTATCTCATTTTCCTTAAAGTAAAATGGGGGGTAGATGGTCATAATTACATCATAGAGTTGTTGTCAAGATAAAATAAAGCACTAAACCTTAGAACAATGTGAGGCTCAGAGGAAGCGTCATGTGGAGCTGTTGTGTTGTTATTGATGCCATACCTCTCAGAAGAGCGCTTGTTTATTCATTCAGTCTGCATGTTAGATTTTTGTGTACTTCCGTGTTTTAATGACTCCTGTTCTAAGCGAAATGCTATATATGCACCTTTTAGTTGTACAGTGCATATTTGTATATTATAGGCTTCAAGAAGTTCTGTAAGAAAGAAATTTGCCTTAATTTTCATTGCATATTTATCAGATTTATTTCAATTTTTTTGAATTTATTTGAATATTTTGCTATCTCAGATATTACTGATTAATGATCTCAGTTTGATAATCTCAGAGCTAGAAATATACCCTAAGCCTCCACTTGCTTTCTGACTTCTAGACCCTGCTAATTTTGATATGGATTCTGAGTGGTCAGCTAAGTCTACTCAGTTGCCAATTAATTGACTCCTTGCCTATAGCCATTTTCACAATGTGTGCATTTACATTTCTGTCTCAGGAATATCATGGACATCTCAGGTGACAGGGAGGTAGTTACAAGTGTTGATGAGTTCGTTAATGCCAGGGATCTTCTGGGGGCTCTGCCTCTTTTTGTTCCAGCATGGAGAAATAGTTCTTTGTCTTCAGCTTGCTCAGATCTATCCTGTAAGCTCTGTTTCATACTTTCACCCTTATCTCCATGTGTTTCTCTCTCTCTCTCTTTTTTTTTTCCAATGATTTTATTATTTGTCAGAGAGAGAGAGAGAGAGAGAGAGAGAGAACACAAGCAGGGGGAGCAGAAGGCAGAGAGAGAATGGATTCCCCGCTGAGCAGGGAGCCCGATGCAGGGCTCAGTCCCAGGACCCTGGGATCACACCCTGAGCCAAAGGCAGACACTTAACTGACTGAGCCACACACGCATCCCTCCATGTGTTTCTTAATCTTTTTTACTTAACAATTATCTTCCTGGTGAGGTTGAGATGGGTGGGGTAAGAAATGAAGCTGACTCATTTATATAAGTTAGTACTTAATTATATATTATATTTCCCATAGTGAACTTATATGTCAGTCTTACCTACCCAACTGATGTATACAATCCTTATGGGCAGAAGCCATTCTTCTTCCTTGCCTGATATATACCGATGTCCTAAATATGTTTATTTTCTTTCCATCCCTATCTCACACAGTGCTGAGAAGGTAATAATGTTCATTAAAGTCTTCATTGAGTGAAATTTATCTACTTTTATGCCTGAAATAAAGGAGAATGATGCTATATGTAATCATTGTCTTTGTACATTCCATGAGTTGTGTTTTCCTGGTGAGGAAATGAGAGAAAATCACCTGGGATGGGAGCAGGGCCAGCTGTTCTGCTAAAAATCCGTGTACATCTACTCCTTCACAGCTTAATTTGAGAAATTAAAAAATTAATGTCTTACTAAAAGCTTTACTTGAGATATAATGGGCATAAAATTAATTGCACATATTAACTGTACAAGTTGATAAATTTCAACATGTGTATCACCTGTGAAACATCACCACAGTCAAGCTTTTTCATAATCCACTACCCAAAGTTTCCTTATGTTCTTTTGTTATCCCTCCTTTCAGTCCCTCCCCACCCAACCTCCATTGCCAGGCAACCACTGATTTACTTTTTGTCATTATCGGTTAGTTTCCATTTTCTAGAATTAATGGAAATAATTTCAAAGTCATAGAAAAGTTGTAAGTACAGTAGCAAAAACTTTTTTCTTGAACTATTTGAGAGTAAGCTGCTGATTCGATAACCTAACAATCCTGAACACTTTAGTGTGTTTTCGGCAAGCAAAGACATTCTCCTATATAAACACAATATAACCAACGAAATTAGGAAGTAAACACTGAATAATTACTAGTGTCTAATTCTCACACCACTCTCAAATTTTACCAGTGGCGTCAATGATTTCTGTGTAGCAAAACAATCCAGTTTGGAATTATATATTACATATGGTGCATTTGATCATCAGATTTCCTTCATCACTATTTTTCAGAACAGTTTCTCAGTCTTTCCTTGCCTTTCATGACTCTAACATTTATGAGGATTATAGGTCAGTTTGTAGAATGATCTCAGTTCAGGCTTTTTTTAAAAAATTTTTTTATTTATCTTTTTTTATTTACATTTTTAAAAAATTTAAACATATAATGTAACCCCACCACTTTCTCCCAACACGCCTCCTCCCCACCCCCCTCAGTTTGTTTTATGACATTAAGAGTCTCTTTTGGTTTTTCTCCCTCCTGATCCCATCTTGTTTCATTTATTCTTTTCCTACCCCCTTAACCCCCACCCCCATTGCATCTCCACTTCCTCATATCAGGGAGATCATATGATAGTTCTCTTTCTCCGATTGACTTATTTCGCTAAGCATGATACCCTCTAGTTCCATCCATGTCGTCGCAAATGGCAAGATTTCATTTCTTTTGATGGCTGCATAGTATTCCATTATATATATACCACCTCTTCTTTATCCATTCATCTGTTGATGGACATCTGTTCTTTCCATAACTTGGCTATTGTGGACATTGCTGCTATAAACATTCAAGTGCACATGCCCCTTCGGATCACTACGTTTGTATCTTTAGGGTAAATACCCAGTAGTGCAATTGCTGGGTCATAAGGTAGCTCTATTTTCAATTTTTTGAGGAACCTCTATGCTGTTTTCCAGAGTGGTTGCACCAGCTTGCATTCCCACCAACAGTGTAGGAGGGTTCCCCTTTCTCCACATCCTCGCCAGCATCTGTCATTTCCTGACTTGTTCATTTTAGCCATTCTGACTGGTGTGAGGTGGTATCTCATTGTGGTTTTGATTTGTATTTCCCTGATGCCCAGTGATGTGGAGCACTTTTTCATGTGTCTGTTGGCCATCTGGATGTCTTCTTTGCAGAAATGTCTGTTCATGTCCTCTGCCCATTTCTTGATTGGATTATTTGTTCTTTGGGTGTTGAGTTTGCTAAGCTCTTTATAGATTTTGGATACTAGCCCTTTATCTGATATGTCGTTTGCAAATATCTTCTCCCATTCTGTCAGTTGTCTTTTGGTTTTGCTGACTGTTTCCTTTGCTGTGCAGAAGCTTTTGATCTTGATGAAGTCCCAATAGTTCATTTTTTTCCCTTGCTTCCCTTGCCTTTGGCATTGTTCCTAGGAAGAAGTTGCTGTGGCTGAGGTCGAAGAGGTTGGTGCCTGTGTTCTCCTCAAGGATTTTGATGGATTCCTTTCTCACGTTGAGGTCCTTCATCCATTTTGAGTCTATTTTCGTGTGTGGTGTAAGGAAATGGTCCAATTTCATTTTTCTGCATGTGGCTGTCCAATTTTCCCAACACCATTTGTTGAAGAGGCTGTCTTTTTTCCATTGGATGTTCTTTCCTGCTTTGTCGAAGATTAGTTGACCATAGAGTTGAGGGTCTATTTCTGGGCTCTCTATTCTGTTCCATTGATCTATGTGTCTGTTTTTGTGCCAGTACCATACTGTCTTGATGATGACAGCTTTGTAATAGAGCTTGAAGTCTGGAATTGTGATGCCACCAACTTTGGCTTTCTTTTTCAAAATTCCTTTGGCTATTCGAGGTCTTTTCTGGTTCCATATAAGTTTTAGGATTATTTGTTCCATTTCTTTGAAAAAATTGGATGGGATTTTGATAGGCATTGCATTAAATGTGTAGATAGCTTTAGGTAGCATAGACATTTTCACAATATTTATTCTTCCAATCCATGAGCATGGAACATTTTTCCATTTCTTTGTGTCTTCT